>JAUUDZ010041749.1:0-10202 GCA_032361705.1 Panulirus versicolor | reverse complement strand
ACTCTCATACACCTTATTGGATACAGCACACACTACTCAAAATACACTATACCTATGCAATGCAAGAATTCCCTTTTGTGCCTCTTGCCTTCAATAAAGAGCATTAAACATAGGCTTGCCAGTCTTCAGACACCTCACACAGGGCTATGCAAATGTTGAAAAGCCTTACAAAAAGCCAAAAGCATAGTCAACTTTTCTTAAGACATTCAGCATCTTAAGTAACATTAATACCAAACTAATCACTTGTCAATTTCTGTTGTCTGTCTTACAACAAAACATGCAATAAATATATCAGTGCTGAACAGCTAGTTTTCCACAAATTGCCTCAGAGAAGAAAAAAGGTAGATAAGATGAAATCATTTGCAGAAAGTGCAGCAATATGATTATCATATACACAATGACAAACAAAATGTTTCATAATCCTGGCAGTAAATTATTGGGCATAGAATTAGCAGCATCTACACCAAGAGACTGTTAACAAAATAACAGTGAGGGTAAGGCATTGTTCCACAAATTAATCACCCACACACACTAGTATCTAGTCTTAAGAAAAGTGACATGTTATATACCAGTAACAGCTACTGTGTGGTAGTAGCCACAGGCAATGTTCACCACAGGATCTGGGATTGTAAGCAGTGCCGGTGTTAGCTGTTCCCCAACATCAAGTCCAAGTTGGCCTTCACTGTTGTTTCCCCAGATGTATATCTCTCCAGTTTCTGTAATAATGATAATAATCATACTACTACCACTACTAAGTAAATACACAATAATAATAATAATAATAATAATAATAATAATAATAATAATAATAATAATAATAATAATGCAATGAAACCACAGTTCCCTATCCACATCTACACCCCAAAGACCTTTCCATGGTTTACCCTAGATGTTTCACATGCCCTGGTTCAGTCCACTGACAGTACATCGACCATGGTATACCAAATCGTTCCAATTCACTCTATTCCATACACGTCTTTTACCGTCTTGCATGTTCAGGCCCTGATCCCTTAAAATCTTTTTCACTCATCCTTCCTCTTCCAATATGGTGTCCTGCTTCTCCTTGTTCCCACCACCTCTGACACATGTATCCTCTTTGTCAACCTTTCCTCACTCATTCTCTCCATATGTCCAAACCATTTCAACACATCCATTTCTGCTCTCTTAACCGCACTCTATATTTCCACACATTCCTCTTACCCTTTCATTACTTACTAGATCAAACCACCTCACACCACATATTGCCCTTAGACATTTCATTTCCAACATATCCACCCACTCCTCAGTACAACTCTATCTACAGCCTTGTATCTAAATTTCTAAAAAGGGAAGCAGAAGAAGGAGCCAAGTGGGCAGTGCTCATTCTCCTCGAAGGCTCAGACTGGGGTGTCTGAATGTGTGTGGATGTAACCAAGATGAGAAGAAAGGAGAGATAAGTGGTATGTTTGAGGAAAGAAACCTGGATGTTCTGGCTTTGAGCGAAATGAAGCTCAAGGGTAAAGGGGAAGAGCGGTCTGGGAAAGTCTTAGAAGTAAAGTCAGGGGTTGGTAAGAGGATTAGGGACCAAACGACTCCTCTATCCTGTACTTCTCTCTCCCTTATCTCTCCTTCCATATCACTAAACTTACCCAAAACAGCTCATAAATACTTAAATTCTGTCACCTCTTCCAGTCTTCCTCCCCCTATATTCATAGCACAATTTAGTATGAGTAGGTAGTAGTTGGTAGGCAGCCAACAACCAGGGAGCTATATTACCAGTACAACCCACCTAGGTATCAGGAGGGACAGTGATAGCTGTGCAGTAAGTCAGCACTTCAGTGGTTCTCAAGCTGCACTCCTCTTACCTGGATAGCTGTCTTTTGTTTCTGCTTCACCCACACATGGACTACTGGCATTCTATCTACAAATGTACAGTCTCTCCGTATCATACATAATATGACAACACTCAACTCATTCTTCGTAACTAGATTTTCTTGTGGTGAGCACTGTGCTCTAGCCCTGCCTTTTAGCAAAATGGTAAGAGCAACAGATAGAATTAGTAGGTAGGAACATTTGACAGTAGTAACATTAGGTAGAAGCCTCTGCAAATACCATGCTGGAGTTGCCCTCTGCTAGTGGCCTGTTAAAGGTAAGGCACTAAAGGTTAAGAAGTGGCACTTGAGTTCACTAGTTAAGGAGAATATCACGATGGCCACCCCTTTCCGGGAGTTTCAGATAAATGGATAGATAGACAGACAGTTCATGTTCTTCTCTCACCCTCAAAGGGCTTTGGAAAATCTGTACTCTAACTCTGCTTCCTTTTAAACACCATTACTTTCACATATCAAAAACATATAACCTTTTGCAACTCCTCTTCACTCTCAGCACACAACACAGTATCTTCCGCAAACAAGCATGTCTCTAGCTACCATGCCTCACCACACATTCCATTTCTCATCCCTTTCCCTAGTTTTGCTGTAATCTCTCTTATTACTCCATCCACATACATGTTAGAAGACCACAGTGATATCGCACAGCCCTGCCTCACACTCACATGTATACTGAAACTTTTGCTCAATTCTGCAACCACTCTTACACATGCATTTGCTTCTTTATAGATGGCTTCAACACCATCCAACAGTTGTTCTACTACCCCATATAGCCTGAACATACCCCTTAAAGCATTCCATTTGACTCAGTCAAACAATTTCTCCAGATAAGTAAAAGTTGCATACAGCTTCTTACCTTTGCAAGATACTTTTCCACAATCATTCTCACACAGCCCTGCCTCACACCCACATGTATATTGAAACTTTTGCTCAATTCTACAACCACTCTTACACATGCATTTGCTTCTCTATAGAAGGCTTCAACACCATCCAACAGTTGTCCCCCTACCCCATACTGCTTGAACATACCCCTTAAAGCATTCCACTTGACTCTGTCATACAATTTCTCCAGATACATAAAAGTTGCATACAGCTTCTTACCCTTGCAAGATACTTTTCCACAATAATTCTCACCACAAGAATTTAATCTACACATCCCATGCCCTTCCTAAAATACCCTTGCTCCTCACTTATTCTATGGTGAGTCACTTTCATCACTCTATCAGTCAACACTTGCATACATTTTTCCTGGTATATTTAACAGATTTATTCCCCTATAATTGCTGCATACATCCTTAGCACCTTTTTCTTTAAAAAAAGGAAGAAAAACAGCTTTCACCTAATCCTTAGGCACAAATTTCTGCTTCCATGCTAAATTACATATCAAATGTATCCACTCTATTACATTTTCTACTGTCATTCTTTATATCTCTCTTCTTGCCACAGGCTCCTTCACTTGTATCCTTTTTCTTCCATCCTGTATACCCAAGCATGTAACAACTGCTCCTTCACCTTCTCCAACATTCATCAATTCTTCAAAATACTCTTTCCATCTTCCTTTAACTTCCTCCTCTTGATTCAGCAACTCCTTTACCTCTCACATTTACATTTCTACTCATATCCACCACTTTCCTTTTACACATCCTTCCAGTACATTATCTCATTTCTCCCTAAACTTTTCACTCAACTCTCTTCCAAAATCTTTATCTACCCTTTCTTTGCTTTCTTTTATCAGTTTCTTAACATTCTGGTGGCACATCTTACATTCTTCCCTCCTCCTCTTCTGAACTTCCATTGTTATATTCCTTAAGAGCACTCTATCAAATGACCTTTTCTTTTCTTCAACGGTATTTCTACTTTCATCTGACTCCCATGCACTTCCCTTTTATTCTTATATCTCATAACCTTGCTGTCCAATTACTAATTCTACATCCTATAACACTCTTTCTCCAAATATTCTAAACATGTTAATCACATTTGACTGTGTCCCTAAATTTACTACACTTTTACCTAAACTTTCTATCATCCTTCTCTCATACTCTTTCATTTTTCTGATTCATTTTCTTTATTAACAACACTTTTACCTTTCCATTCCTCCTTAAACTATCCCTCCACTTTTCCCTGATTCTCACTCCACAAGAACTGCAAGATGGTTAGAATCTCCAAAGAATCCTCTTACAACTTCAGCATCCAGCACAATCTTTCTCAACCTTTCATCCACTGCCACATAGAGAACCAAACACCTTTGTTCTTCTCTTCCACCAATTTTCATCCACATATATCTGTGCTGTCTGCATGGAATAAACTCCTTTTAGTACTGACATCCACAAGATAACTTCCATTCAAATTTACTCCAGACACTCACCATTTACAACTATCTCGCCAATTTCATCACATCCCACCTTTATATTTATATCATCCATTAAAATCACCTTTCTCTCCTTCTCAAACCTCTTTCTACAGTCATTCAAATTTCTCTAGGAATGTTTCCTTTCATCCTTACCTCACACAGTTTTCATATTCACAGGCACATATAAGCATGCCCAAGCAAACTTCACAATTCCAATCTTTCCTTTCACCCACACTGTTGTTGATCCATTCCATCCATGTTATAAAGAAATTAACTCCTCAGTTTTCACTCCTTCATGCCCAGTTTCGGTTCCACAACTTATAAGCTCTTAAATTTACAGTCAGTAGATTTTATGTTATAATCTGAGCAAAGTCATGCACTCTCTTAGGCACTCATATTTATAATGTATGCTCCTTAAGCCTAGCCCTACTTATCAGCAATCTCAGTAGTCAGTTCATGGAACCTAGACTGCTCCTAGGGTTTCAGCCAACTTCACAGAAATCTATAAATCTTATCTTTCATCTGTAGCATTAAGAAAATTCACCATGTGAAAGAAGGTTTTTCTTATGTACCCCTTCATATGTTCCAGCAAACTATATGTGAGCAATTTTTTCAATCAAATGTTTGCTAAAGCAATAGCTCTTCTTTTAAAAAACTCAGATTGAATGCTGTCATGACAAAATGTAGTAACCTTTTATGAAACTTCTAAAACAAAAATAATCAGTAACTTCTTTTTTATATACCATTCTGAAGATTAGTCCAAAAAGGTAAATCTAATTCTCAAACCTTGACATCTGTTTCATTTTGTACAACCCGGGTGAAGCAGCCTGGAGCCATTGGCTTTATCAGACCCTTATCAGTCAGGGCTGCAATAAACAGCTGTACATCTTCTAATGATGCTGTTGCTCGTCTGAAAGGCAAGTGTAGGAGTTAAGTGATGCTGCACGTAAGTTCATCATAAGAAAACACATATTTCGAGATTTACATAAATGAAAAGGTTTTTTGAAATGCATCAGTTGCAAATATGTCTAGGCACAAACAACTATATATATATTCTAAGACTGAGATGGATCAAATTGCTGTATAAATCTTAATTTCTTAACTCTACATGGATTGATGTAATGACAAATGGAGCAAGAATACCAAGGTGAATAAAATATTTACTGCAAGAAAAAAATCATTTCTAAATAAAATCATCATTATTAAAACCATCCCCAGTTCCATAGGGTGGATCTGGTGCACACAGTTTCTTAAATCAACCATAAACATAATAAACCCATGTTCTGAGCGTTATAGTGAAAAATGAATGTGAATGAGCCACTATCTCTGCAAAAACAACACACATTAGATCTATTACAAAAATATACATCAATACATGCAAAGTTATGGAAATAAACAATCCTATTGATTTACCACATTTCATCTTGCCAAAAGATTTTACTGTCTCATTTCTTTTCACCTTCCTATTCACCATGTGTAACTACCAATATGTTCAGTAATGGGAGAGAGTTTTACACTCATGGGACCCCATCCCTTGAATGTTCTTTATTGTCATACCACCTTTTAAAATTCTGCATGCCGTCCACATTCATGATTTTACTAGTGTTCAATTTATTTCATTCATCCACACTGTTAAAAAGCTTGAAGCTGTATCAAATCACACTGTACTCTTCTCTCTTCCATGGTACCATCTTTGCTGCCCTTTTCTGTTTCTTTTCATTTATTTATTTGTATTCTATAATTCCTCAGGCCACCCTATCTTAATCAAACCATCTGCCTTCCTCTCAACTAACATATACAGTGGTCAGTCAAAAGTTCATCCAATTTCTTTTTCATATCTTTGATGTGTTACCAATATCCCACCCACTCTCCTCATTTTCATTCCTATTAGTTCCCTTGTTCTCTTCTCATTAATCAAATCTTTTCAAAACATTATCATATTCTCTATCAACTCTCATTTGTATTGTTTTTTCACACTGTATTCTTTTGTACTTCTCCTAATCATTCATACTCCTTTTCTGAAGATAACCTCCATACACCTCCCTTTCCTGTTTCATTAGCAATTCAACCACCTCATTCTACCACCCTATACCCTTCCTGTTATGGGCATCCAAACCCCACAGGTCATACATTTTACCAGCACATTTATGCGCTGCCTCCACTCCTCTTCCACTCCATTTGTTTCATCCACTCACAGTATATTCCAATCTTCACTCAAACACTCCTGATACTTCTACACATGAATCATTTTTCCATGCTCATTCATTCACCTATTTTTTTCAGATGTATGTTATCTACTCTTTTTCTGGGATTTTAGCTAAGTATAACATTAATGGGGGTGAGAGTGTTGTTACTGGGAAGTCAAACTATTTGACATATGAACAGACAGAGGCAAGAGAAACAAATAAATGCTAAAAGTACATAGGAATAAGTCTGTACAAAGAATACATGGTAAGGTGTATGATAGAGTAGAGACAGAGAGGGTGGCATCACACACACAAAGACACTAATTCAGGAGCAATGTGGTTTCAGGAAAGGGAAAAGGTGTCTGGACCAGGTTTTCTTTTTTTAATAACATGCATTTGATGTACTTGGAGAAAGAAAAGGACTTGTCTGTAGCATTCATGGATCTGAAGAAAATATAAGATAAGGTTGGGGTGAGAGAGCATCATTAAACTTTGGGTTGAATAAGATGTTTTGGAAGGATGTAAATAGGGTGCATAAGAGAAGAGAACAAATGGAAACATCGATGAAGGGGGCAAGAGGGGAAGTAATAACAGGTATAGATGAAGAGAAGGTTTGTTGAATATGTTTGATGATATGGTGGCAGAATTAGGGTGTTTTGGTTGGGGTGGTGTGCGATGTATGAGGGTTGGGGAGAATGGTTTGGTTACGAAGGAAGAGGTAGTGAAAGCTTTACGGAAGATAAAATCTGGCAAGGTAGCAGGTTTGGATGGCATTGCAGTAGAATTTAGTAGGAAAGAGAGTGACTGTAAGGATATTCAATGAACGTATGAATCATGGTGAAGTGCCTGAAGATTGGTGGAATGCATGCATAGTGCCATGGTCAAACTACAGAGGCATAGATTTGTTGAGTATTCCTGAGAAATCATATGGGAAGGAATTGATTGAGAGGGTGAAGACAAGTACAGAGCATCATACTGGGGAAGAGCAGTGTGGTTTCATTAGTGGTAGAGGCAGTGTGGATCAGGTGTTTGCTTTGAAAAATGTACGCAAGAAATACTAAGAAAAACAGATGGATACAAATGTAGCAATCATGGGGCTGGAGAAGGCATATGATGGGGTTGATAGAGATGCTTTGTGGAAGGTCTTAAGAGTATTTGGTGTGAGAGGTAATCTGCCAGAAGCAGTGAGTTTTTATCAAGGGTGTAAAGCATGTGTACAAGTAGGAAGAGAGGAGAGTGGTTGGTTCCCAGTGAAGGTTGGTCTGTGGCAAGGGTGTGTGATGTCCCTATGGTTGTTTAATTTGTTTATGGATGGGGTGTTTAGTGAGGTAAATGTAAGAGTTTTGGAGAGAGGGACAAGTATGCAGTCTGTTGGGATGAGAGGGCCTGGGAAGCGAGTCAGTTGTTCGCCAATGATACAGCTCTGGTGGCTGATTTGAGCAAGAAACTGCAGAAGTTGATGACTGAGTTTCAAGAAGTCGAGAGTAGATGTGAGGAGCAAGGTTATTAGGTTCAGTCGGGTTGAGGGACAAGTTAATTGGGAAGTAAATTTGAATGGAGAAAAATTGGAGGAATCTGAATGTTTCAGATATCTGGGGGTGGACATAGCAGTGAATGGAACCATGGAAGTGGAATTGAGTCACATAGTGGGGAGGGGGCAAAGGTTTTGAGAGCAATAAGGAACATATGGAAGGATAGAAAGTTATTGCATTGAGCAAAAATGATTGAAGGAGTAGTTGTTCCAGCAATATAATATGGGCTATAGGGAGGGTTGTACAGAGGGTGGATGTGTTGGGAATGAAATGTTTGAGGACAGTATGTGGTGTGAGGTGGTTTCATCGAGTAAGTAATGAAAGGGTATGAGAGATGTGAGGTTGAGAAAGCAAAAAAGGGTGTGTTAAAATAAAATGGTTTGGACATATTGAGAGAATGAGTGTAAAATATTGACAAAGAGGATATATGTGTCAGAAAAGGGTATGTTAAAATGGTTTGGGCATATGGAGAAAATAAGTGAGGAGGTGGAGGGAACAAGAAGCAGGAGACCAAATTGGAAGTGGAAGGATGGTGAGAAAAAGATTTTGAGCAACTGGGGCTTCAATATACTGGAAGGTGAGAGGCATGTTAAAGAATAAGAGTGTACTGGAATATGTGGTATACCAGGGTTGACGTGCTGTCAATGGACAACCAGGATATGCAAAATGTCTGGGGTAAACCATACAAAGGTCTATGGGACCTGGATGTGGATAGGAAGCTGTGGTTTCAGTGCATTACACATGACCGCTGGAGACTAAGTGTGAACAAATGTGGCCTTTTTGTCTGTTTTCCTGGAGCTACCTCACTACAGCAGCAGGGTAGCGATGCTGTTTCCTGAGGGGTGGGGTAGCACCAGGAATGGATGAAGGCAAGGAAGTAAGAATAAGTACATGTGTATATATGTACATGTATATATATATGTACATGATATGTATATGTGCATTTATGAATATATGTGTGTGGATGGGCCATTCTTCGTCTGTTTACTTGCGCTAACTTGCTGACGCAGTTATCGGTAATCAAGTATAATAAAATAAAGATAGATAGATATATAGATAGATGTCTTTGAGGTGTCAATTGCATCATACTATGATCTACGTGAGAAAAAGATAATACAGGTACTTGCAAAGCACAAAGCTAATAAAAACTTCTACTTTGGCATGACTCCCTGTCTGATAGGTGCACACCAACTTCACTAGCTGCCAAGGAAACTGCTTCCATCCCACGACAAGCCTGTTGTTTTCCTCAAGCAGAGTTCACCATTAATAACCCAAAAATGCAATATTTCAATAAAATTCAAGTAAAAATATCAGCAAGGTTTCAAAGATAAATTGTAGCCTAGGTTTTGTTGACAAAACTATAAACACTTCACTCATAACATTACGCATACATTACAGTACTGATGGAGAGAATGAGTGAGGAAAGATTGACAATGAGGATATATGTGTCAGAGGTGGAGGGGACGAGAAGTGGGAGACCAAATTGGAGGTGGAAGGATGGTGTGAAAAAGATTTTGAGCGATCAGGACCCGATCATACAGGAGGGTGAAAGGCGTGCAAGGAACAGAGTGAATTGGAACAATGTGGTATACCAGGGTCGATGTGCTGTCAATGGATTGAACCAAGACATGTGAAGCATCTGGGGTAACCCATGAAAAGTTTTGTGGGGCTTGGATGTGGAAAGGTAGCTGTGATTTCGGTGCATTACACATGACAGCTAGAGACTGAGTGCAAATGAATGTGACCTTTGCTGTATTTTCCTAGCACAACAAATGTGGCCTTTGTGCGCGCGGTGGGGGTGGCGACAGGAATGGACGAAGGCAGCAGATATGGATATGTACATGTGTATATATGTATATGTGTAAGTATATATACACTGAAATGTATAGGTATGTATATGTGCGTGTGTGGGCACTTATGTATACACGTGTATGTGGGTGGTTCGGGCCATTCTTTTGTCTGTTTCCTTGCGCTACCTGGCTAACACAGGAGACAGCGACTAAGTATAATAAAATAAATAACATTACAGAACATAAGAGAGAACGCTGGGGTGAAGAGAGTGGTGAGAGTGAGCTTAGGAAGGAGAATTGTGAGAGGAAGTGCCAGGAGAGACTGAGTATAGAATGGAAAAAGGTGTGAACAAACCACGTAAGGGGAGTGGGGGAGGAATGGGATGTATTTAGGGAAGCAGTGATGGCTTGCGCAAAAGATGCTTGTGGTATGAGAAGCGTGGGAGGTGGGCAGATTAGAAAGGGTAGTGAGTGGT
>JAUUDZ010041727.1:0-10712 GCA_032361705.1 Panulirus versicolor | reverse complement strand
TGAGCCTTTGAGGAGGATGAGCACTTCCCGCATGACTCCTTCTGTTTCCCCTTTCAGAATGTTAAAATACAAGGAGGGGAAGGTTTCTAGCTCCCCACTCCCATCCCCATTAGTAGCCTTCTACGACATGCGGGGAATGCGTGGGAAGTATTCTTTCTTCCCTATCCCAAGGGATAAATCATTATACATACATACATATACATATATACACATGCACATATTCATACTTGCTTGCCATCATCCATTATCTACGCCACCCCGCCCTAAAGGAAACATCATAAATGCATAAAGGAAAGGAAAACAGATAACGTGTACACTTTCTTTTCTTCCCTGACATCCAATCGCTGCCCCTCGCATCAGTGAGGGAGCACCAGGAGACATATACAGAAGAGTAATAATGTGGTTTAACTAAATACAATTATCTGATAAGTGGACACATTTGGTAAAGCTTTGAAATATAGATTTCATGATATAAATACCATCTGTAAAAGACCTAAAATCTGCTTCATATTTCCTACCTTTCACTAGACCCCCATCTTCAATAGCGAGTTTCCGTAGTGCTTCTAAATCTAGTGGCGTGGAAGACAATACATCATGAATCTGTTGCATTTTCTTCTGTTTATCTTGTGAGACTAAATCCTTATTTTCTGACCTTTTCTTCCTTCTCTTTGGTGTCTTCTATATACAGAACAGAAGCATTGATTAGTATATTACCCCATTATGTCTCTAAATGCATGGCACTAATACATCACTAGAATCAAGCTGACTTTTAGTTCCTGATTATTCTATCATTAAAAGATCACCTTTACATATCTATGTAGAACATACAGTTATGGTCAATTTACTAACAACAATATTCTGGTGTCAATGGAAATTCATTTTCTGAGTTCAAAGAAAGGAGTGGCAGTGAGCTGAACGTGACTGACTGAGATGATATACATGTCAGAAGCAGCAAATAACTAGGGGTAGAGGGAGACCACCATGATGGAAGGATGGAGTGAAAGAAATTCTGTTGCCTGAACATTTAGGTAAGTAAGAGGCATGCATTGTATTACTGCAGTAAACAGAAGATGACATACTAACAATGGGCTGGATCACATCATAAGAAGCAGTAAGAGGAAACCATTGAAGAGCTTGTAGGGTTTGACTGTGGATGCGAGGCTTTAGTTTCCTTACATTAAATTCAACAGCCTGGGTGTGGATGTGAGACCACTGTGTGTCTGTTCCTGATGCTATTTTGTGATGGCCAGAAATGGTGACATGATTTTTTTCCTTAAAGATATATGTCATGTTAAGGCTAAGACATCAGGAGAGGTAAGTGAAAGGTCTTGCATTTCATCACTACATCAGAGTAGCTGCTAATTATGCATTAGGAGCTTTGTCAAAGCCTATCACTGGCTTGGTAACATCATGTACCAGTAATGGAGTTGATGGAGGTGCTGGAACTGCAGTTTCTGAACATGTACACCACTTTGAAGCATTCTTAAACATTTCTTGTAGAGGCAATTGCTTCATTATGTTTGGTATCTACCTTAATTATTTTCTCTTGGATGTGGTAACATGCTGTTTCTGGGAAGGTAATGAAACTTTTATGAGTCTCATGTATTGACCACCTAGTGTGATCTCCAGATCCATGCAAATCTCCTGTTACTATAACATTGCTTCAACAAATGATATATGTTCATTGTTACTAACACCGTCACACTCCATTAAGTAATAAACCAGCTTGCCGTTATATTTTCTGTAGAACATCAAGTTTTTGCAAAATGTTAAGCATAACATGCTTCCTCTTTGTACCCCAACAATCAGCACTATCAACTGAAAACTTGTTGGATGTCGTTTTAATGGTAGAGTAAGGGCAACCAAAATGACACAACAAAAAAGGGTATGAACCTTTACTGAATTAAATGAATCAACACAACTAAAAATGGTATGAACAACTACTGAATTAATTGAGTAAATTCTAGGTAAACAGTGATGATTAGGCAGTGTGGGCTAAATCACACAGAAAATGGAATGGCAACCTTAAGAAACTCATTCATTTTTTGGTGGGAATTTCAAATATGTCAGCATTCAAATCATGTAGTTTTCAGACTATTGTATTTCGACTAGAGACCTTATACCCTGTAAGAACATGAGGCATAACTTGTATGCATAGATATGTTTCAAGTGTTTGTAATCATTTGCATCTAATGAGTTGGCAAAGGCTCATATACAACTGACTCCAAATGAATTCATGGAAAAGTTTTGGATTTTCTCTTGCCTTGTCCACAACATTTTTCTCAAAGTTTTTGTCCCCTTTCTTATCCTGGTACACTCATTTTATGCTCTCTTGCACCTTGCAAATGCTGGCTGGCTGGAGTACTGTCTATATCTTTGCCACTGCACATCTCAAAGCTCCATTGCTTTTTGACATCTCCAATTAAACCATACTTTCCTCTTTCTTACCATTCCCTCTCCATTTGAGGCCTAAGGTATCCATGTTTCTCTTCCTATGCAAATTTCACAGAACCTTTCACCATAAAGCCCTGGTTCCCACTGCTGACTCCATTTCCCACTCTGTTACCAAAGATACTGTTGAGGTTTGGTTCCCAGCTGCTGAGACCATTTCCCAGTCTACAATACCAGAGATACTGTTGAGGTTTGCGTAGTTTACACGATTATATTTCACCCCTGCACATCTGATGTCCTCATTTACCACATATTCAAACTTTAATAACACATGATCACTTCTTCTAAATGGTGCAAGACATATGGTATTCTCATTATCCATTGTGTGAAGTTATAACCTTGAAATGATGATGTATCAGTCCCTCTCATCTAAATATGGTCAATGACATGTTGGCATAGGGAATATTCCTGTGTATTATCTAAAAACTTGTGTCTCCACTCCCTATCAACATAAGAATTCAAATTCCCCCAGTCTGTCTCTTCATAACTGAAATATCCTCTTATCAGTACTTTGCCACCTCTAATAAGTGAGCACTTTACAGTCTCATGTATCATCCTGACTGTTCCTTCATTGTTATCATTGCATGTTTGTTCTGGGAGTTGCAAAAGGGTTGTGTGTTTCATGACCTGTGTGAGCATAGGTGATTGAACGTCAAGTAATGGTAAAGGTAGGTAAAGGTAAAGTAATGGTATCTGAAAGGAAACTGAGTGAAAGTATAGATTTTGCAAAGCCCTAAAGAATGAGAGATGAAAGTATACTACACTATTTATACAATGGGGGGAGAAAGACCGGAAGACATCACAGAATTTAAGTATTTGGGAGCTGTCTTGGGTAAGTCTGGTGATATGGAAGGAGAGATAAGGGAGAGAACAGGGCAGGGTAGAAGAATCATTGGGTTCCTTAACATAATAATGAAGGAAAGAGGTTTGAGTATGGAAGTGAAGAAAAGATTTAGAGAGAGTATAATCCTCCTGACCCTGACCTATGCAGCTGAAACATGGAAGAATCCAGGCTATAGAAATGAAATATTTGAGAGGAGCTTGTGGTATGATTAGATTGAATGAAGAAAGTAATGAGGTAAATGAGAGATCAGGTATGGCAGGGAATGCAAAGGGAATGAATTGAGAGTGAGTGAAGCATAATACTTTAAGGTGGTTTGGGTATGTGGGATGAATGCAAGACAAGGAGTTTACAAGGACAGTGTACAGCAGCACAATTAAAAGGGGTTGGTGTAAGATGATCACCTGTGACATGGGAAAATAGAGCAGGAGAGTACTGTGAGGAGAGAGATGGGGGAAGAACACATGGAATGGTGCATGTGGGGGAGGCATGTAAGGAAAATAAGCGGAGACTCCTGCTGTGGACATCCCCGAGAAGGGATTTCCTTGAGGGAACAGGCATCAGAGATATAAACAGATAGACAGACCACCTATTCTAGCTAGCAAGACTCACATGTCCCCTTAGTCTTAGGAAAAACTTCAAAAACTGCAAAAAAGTACTATGTACATGAAAAGGTGGTTAATTTTCATTACAACAAGCTTCTCTTTCATCACATAAATTCCAAATCAACTTAGTATGCCACTGGTTGGAATGTAAGCTGCCTTCAGAAAATAGTGGGTTGATTAAAATTTCACCTCAAAGAATATGAATCCACAGCTGATACGAAAACAGTTGGGAAATATATCACAGCTGTCAGTAATAAGTTAAAGGATACATGAACATGATGAACCAGCATAGTAAAATATCTACACTATGCAAAAGAATGTCTAAACTTTTAAATCATTATCTCTTATTGCTCAAAAGAACTTACTCAGTTACATTTTGAAAGCTAGCATAAAGATGTTAAAATTCAGAAATAGGTCAAACTGGAAGAAAAATACAAAAAAAATATTTATCATAAAAATATACTGTACTCACTTCTGGGGTGCCTGATGCCTCCTCATCTGATGATGATCCCATCACTTGCTCCATCTTCTGCTTTCCCATCCACTTATCCTTGTTCACAGAATCACAGTCTCCCTTACTGTCTGAGTTATGATTAATCAAACATGGTTCTAATATTTCAGGCTCAGTACACTGTTTCACTTCCATTATAGCCCTTTTTCTGACTTCTGGATTTGTGGGTAAGAGGTTTACTTTCTCTCTCTGTTCTTCCTCAGGCATCTCTCTTTTAACATTAGAATCTTCTAATTTATTAGAAGTTTCTTGTTCCATAGTTAATAATGCTAATAACATTTACTGATTTGTTTATTCTTTATATGACTGAATACATTATCTTTCAAAAATTGACCACCTGACAAAAATATGAATTCTCAAAAGAGTACTCATTCATGATGATCATGTGTCAATTCCTTACTATGGGTTAAAGTTCTGAAAGAAAAAAATGATAAATTTTCAACAAGAGTAAAACACAATCAGTCTACTAATGTACATCAAAAAGATGAGTTCTGAAGAAATTCTTTTTTCCTTCTAGAGGAGTGTCCTATGAAATTTGGGACTCAAAGATCCCTGGAGGTTAGAAACCTCCAATCCCTTGTCTTCTGGTGAGGTTAAAGCCTCTCACCCTTTACTAACCACTGATTCAGTAGCATATTGCTCGGTCAGTTACGAGAAAAGTTTTTCAAAAGAGAGAGAAAGTAGCATGGAAAACGGTACTAGTAACATGACACATTTGCCAAACAGAAAACAGGAAAAAAATTCTTCTTCAAAACTTACCTTTATCTCCAGGGTCAGTTTCTCTCACATGCTTAACATGGAATATTGTAGAAAAAGCCAGTGCTCAAAAAGTGTGCCAGCATATTCAAGAACAACCCAATTCAAGTAATCCAAACACCTCTCTAAAACAAGAAACATTTGGAATAAGTGAAGCTTTCATGATAAATATATTTCATGAAAAGAACGATGAGGTAAATGTGCTTCTTATAGTTAGTGATATTGGTTTTGGTTGAGAATGAAGCCTGACCCAGAAAATGGCATTGAGCTGAATGTTTAATGTTAAAGATGAAAATGTAACAGATCAAACAAGAATATTCATATACCCTTAAGATTTCTAAAGCAACCAACAAGGCATGGGAAAAGCATGCCCTAATCAAAGGCCATCTTGGGTGAAAATAAAATGAGAGATAAAGTAGAAATTCATCAGGGCCCTGCAGGTGTTTGTAAACCTGACTTAAGGACAGAGAGGTTATAGGAGGATGGAAAGATTAGAGAAAGAGGACAATTCCACACTTAACTGTTTTAGGGATGGAAGTACCATACAAGTTAATCCTCGAGTGGCTGATCATCATACAGGAAGTCCCTGAGTTATGAACAGGTTAGGTTCCTAAACAGTTTGTAAGTCGTACAATATATAAACAAATATATAAACAATATATAATACATAAACAAATGCACAAAATTAGAGGAAATACCTTTACCTGGTTGTAATAACTATATTAGGTAGAGTGTATTCTAAAGTAAATATAGTGAGCTGAAAATCATACTAAGCAACACTTAATGAAAAAAAGATACAGTTCAGTGGTTTGCAAGTAAAAGTAACTGATTGTATGTTGGACAAGTAATTAAATAATGTTTTTTGACCTTGTTCATACATACAGGTGTTTGTAGGTTGGACAATCATACATCGGGAACCCCTTGTGCAATAACTTTGGGAAGTGGCAGCAGACACATGCCCTGGGTTTAAGCCTTGTTGGCAGTGCCACATGCAGACAGCTCATGAGAACTGTAGCCACAATAATAACTGTAAAGCTGAGACAGATGAGCAAAATCACAGCACTAAATAAGATGTTTTTACCATCAAAATGATATGCTATTTTTCCAAGTACCAAGTATTTTTCCACTTTCCAGAACATATACTGGTGAATTATCAGTCTGTACAGTATCATGAATGTTTAATATTCATTCATCTGGACATCTGCTTCAGGTAAAAACATTAGGTAGAAGTAGTAGGCAGGTAAAGTGGGCAGGAGCATTAAGTAGTAGTCAGTGGGAACATTAGGCAGGAGCCTCTACAAACACTACACTAGACTTGCCCTCGGCCATTGGCCTGTTAAGGGTGAGTCACTAAAGGTTAAGAAGTGGCACTGGAGTTCACTAGTTATGGAGACTATTGTCATGGCCAACTCCTTGAGGGAGTTCCAAAAGGGAACATGTGTACAAGATATAGATAGATAGACTGAAAGATGATAATGCCTGGATGATGCCTGGACTTTTGTTTCTCCTCTTGGTTAATCGAGAGGTGGAATGAAGAACCACCACAAATGTGTGAGTAATACTACATAACATGGTAAATAAAACCCCTTTGTATATGAAACAGCTTCACACAAGAAAACAAACTAAAGCACCTATACAATACCCCCAGCTTTTGAAATACTGACTTTGTGATGTTGATTACACACCCATATTCCACAAGAGTGAGTGAACTACACTTGATGAAAAAAATGTGAGATTCTCAGAGACTGATAAAACTTTGATATCAATAGGGCAACATTTTTTCTCCCATTGCAGGGAGATGCACACTGAGACTTGTTAGATTACAACCAAGTCTCCAGCATAAGCCTAAAAGAAAAACTCACAAGTTTAAACAAAATATACTACAGGTATGTCTATATTCAGCCTTTAGGGTGGAGCTGTTCCTTGTATAGTTATGAAAAACAAACATTATGCAACCCTAAGACCCTTTCCATGGGGCTCATGTAGCTTCAAGTCTATGTGACAATCAGGTGCATGAAAATGATGGATTCCTTGGAGCAAGAAATTCCTCAATGAGGCTGTTCTCCTTTTCATTCAATGATGAAACAGCCTCGTCAAAGGTGATTTTTCTCTCTTGGTGTAACAACCAGCAGTCAGTGTTCAGTAACACCTCTACAAGACATATAAACAGTAAAACAAATGATACAATACTCAGTCTTTATAATGCCCTTGGATTATGTTCAATTCTGTTCATCAAACCAGTTCAAATAAGAAGAAACATTAAAATTAATTAAAAAAGAACACTAAAACTAATACCATCACTCAAAAATAAACCGACGGAGGAAAGACCCAGAGATCTAAACTTATTCCCTTCATATAGTACTGACTACACAGATAATTAACAGATATGTTCAAAATACTAAATAATTTTGACATCTAAAGATTCTTCTCACATTAGACATATCTCCATTGACTAGAAATAATGGTATCATGATTTAAGGAAGGTGATGTAATAGCAACATAGACAAAAGTTTTCAGTTGCAGAGTAGAAGTTTGGAGAACACTACCACAAGATGAAGGAAGTGCAAAAAACTATAAATACCTTCAAATACTGGCTACACAAATACTGCAATGATCTGTTGTCATAATCAATCCTATTTCTTTTTTAGTGTCCCTGTCCCAATGAAGCCATTTGTAAAACTGGCAAGAAACATTTGCTAAGAAATTTCCATTTCAGAAATACTCAGCAGATAACCTCGTCAAGCACTAACAGCTTTCCTGTTATCTGTCCTTCCCATATACATGACATACTGTTCATGGATATGGGACCGAAACTAAGAGTAACTAAAACACTATGATAAACCCCTTCCTCAAGTACTCTGGCATATCATCAGTAGGCTGGTCATAACATGGTACTGTAGGAACAGTAGTTTATCCTTACATCCTCCAAAAATGACTCAGGGATACTAAATGATCTCAACTTGTGCTTCAATAAAGGCCATGGTCCTATCATACACTGTCATGTAAAAGTGCTGATGGATATCACTTCATTGGCAATGGTCACAAAATCCTGATTGGGGGGGGGATAAAGTTTGGATTGACCCATCATCACCAAAAAGATCAACCAGTTCACTTTTGGTATGTTAGCTACGGCACAGGGACTTTTCAGAAACAATGATGGCTAACCGATATCTCTTGTATCCCTAAATGATGACTCAGGAAATGAGAAAGTCTTGGTAAACAAGAACCTTATGATGCACCATAGAGTTTGGATTGACCCATCATCATCAAAGAGATCAACCAGTTCACTTTTGGTATGTTAGCTATGGCACAGGGACTTTTCAGAAACAATGAAGGCTAACAGATATCTCTTGTATCTCTAAATGATGACTCAGGAAACGAGAAAGTCTTGGTAAACAAGAACCTTATGGTGCACCAGAATCTCTGGGCATGGTGACTATGGGCCACATGAAAATTAGCAAATGGCATCCTACCTACGTCTCTACGTTGTACATCAACTGACTGTTATATTTCTCTCTTGTGTCTCCCCTGATGATGTGATTATTACACAAAAGTGCACTCGGGAACTTATCGTGATTCATTTTCCCTATGGACTCATAGAAATATACTTGATCACGTGCAAAATTGTGATCCTTTCCAATACATACACAGACATATACATACATCCACACGTACAGTAATACTTGCTGCCTTCATCCATTCCCGTTGCCACCCCACCACACATGAAATGGCACCCCCCTCCCCCCGCACGTGTGCGAGGTAGCACCAGGAAAAGTTTGGATTGACCCACCATCACCTAAAAGATCAACCAGTTCACCTTTGGTATGTTAGCTATGGCACAGGGACTTTTCAGAAACAATGATAGCTAACAGATATCTCTTGTATCCCTAAATGATGACTCAGGAATGAGAGAGTCTTGTTAAACAAGAACCTTATGGTGCACCAGAAGCTCTGGGTATGGTGACTACAGTCCACATGAAAATTAGCAGTTAAAGGAGAGAGTGAAACCTTAGAAGAGAAAGAATATCCCTATGGTGAACCAATGTTAAAAAAGTTAAGCTAGCCAAATTTCTGCATGACATCTGGGACTAAATTGCATGATAATATTCCATAATCACACGTCAAGAGAAAATGACACTATCTCAGACAAAAAGCAATTCATGAAAGGTAGATAAACCCAACCATAGGTGCCACAGAAAGCAAGCTCTTCTATACAAGCACTTACTTCTACGAAAAGCTTGGTCATACAAGAGGGTGCGTTTTCTCATGCCCACTTGGGCCCTGGTCCCCAAATGCTACATAGTGCAGCAATGAATGAGGTATGGGTTTGCCATGTTTGTGGACCACATGATTCAAACCAATCCATTGTGACTTGGGGTGATCTACATCCACAAGCTCCTAACCCTGTTAGAGAAACAGTCACCACAAAATGGATAAAACCATATGCCCTAGGACTATGATTTGGAAACCTGTTGTCTATTGAAACACCAGTCAAAGTCAATCAGGCAGAGCCACCCAGTGGAAGCTAGACTGACTGAAGTTCACCTCTGGTACAACAATAAGGCCTGAATCAATGTCATTATTCTGATATGATATCATTCCAGTCCAGGCCTCTGTGTATTCTCACTGTAAGGAGCCTATGCACTAAAACCTAAAAACAGAATGGAAAAACAACCCTTGCAGGTTTCAAAGAAATGTAGAAGGGGAAGGGGAGAGGAATGTCAATCCTCTATAGAAAATTTTATCAATCACAATAGATAACAGAATAATAACAGTACAAAATACTTTTAGAAAATTCAACATACATATGCACCACATCTTTAATGTACTGGAAGAGGATATTCATCCATGAAAGGGTGGAGATGCCAGAAAGCAAAGGAAGGCTCTAGGGATCCAAGAAAATATGAGGCAACCAGTATAATCAGCTTGTCACCCAGCAGGATGATGATGTCATCACCAAATGGATACTGCTGACTAGCAGGGGGTTGGCCCAAATTGACATATAGGCCATTACTAATTCAGAATGGTTAGCAAAGGATGAGAGGCATTTACCTCACCAAAAAGCATGGGATTAGAGGTTTCTAAACCAAAGAGATCCTACAAAGTCTCCAAAAATTCACAGAATAAAGTTACATAACTCTAAAAAGAAATCATATATCAAAAGTGGCCATTCACTTTTTTGTCAATTTCATTTTTGACCATAGGGAATATATAGTGCTTATTCATTTATCTATTATACTTAGTCGCTGTCTCCTGCATTAGGGAGGCAGCGCAAGGAAACAGATGAAAGAATGGCCCAACACACCCACATACATACATGCCCTAGCATGCACATATACATATCTATACATTTCAACATGTACATACACAGACATATACATATATACACATGTACATACTCATACTTGCTGCCTTCATCCATTCCTGTCGCCACCCCGCCACACATGAAATGGCACCCCCCCACACACGTGCGAGGTAGCACTAGAAAAAGACAACAAAGGCCACATTCGTTCACACTCAGTCTCTAGCTGTCATGTATAATGCACCG
>JAUUDZ010041716.1:0-10713 GCA_032361705.1 Panulirus versicolor | reverse complement strand
CACACACACACAAACACACTCACTCTCACTTGATCGCCGTTTCCCGCATTAGCGAGGTAGCATTAGGAACAGACAAGTAAACGCCAAATCCGCCCACATCCAGTCTCTAGCTGTCGTGTAACGCACTGAAACCACAGCTCCATACATACGTACATCCAGACCCCCACAAACCTTTCCATGGTTTACCCCCAAGAATATGAGAGAGAGAGAGAGAAATTTGATCTAGATCACTGAGAATGGATAAGGTGAGGGCTTCGATCTCACCACCATCAGGATGGAAGGATTTCTATCACTCCTTATGGTGAACGCTGACATCCCCGAGGATCTCAGCTTGCCGGTGAGAGGGGTATCCCAGCCTCACGGTAAGATATGATATTTGGAAGAAAGATATGATATTTGTAGCATTAGGAGACCAGTAGGCGAAACAAGAGAAGGGCGTGGTAGTTGTGAGGCAGACGACACCAACGTATGGGGAGTCAAGGTCCCTGAGGCGTGCAACAGGGGTGTCGATGTCGGAATAAGCACAAACTAGCTGGGCCACACAATACTCGGCAAGCTGCTGCGTCGCATGATTACTGTGTGGCCGTTGGCAACTCAAGGGTGGGCCGTTTTGATATCTGCTTCTTTCCCTACACGTCGAAGCTTTGGAACTCTCAACCTTCTCATGTCTTTCCCAATACCTATGACCGGGCACATTTCAAGAGACTGGTCTTTCACGTCCTCAAAAAATTTGTTTATACTTTCCCTTGTCTTTTCTTTTTCAGTTTCATAATTCTCTCTTTATTTCAATTAAAGGCCGGCCTTGATGTGGACTTTGTCCGTGACTGGAGCCTTTAACATAAAAAAACAAACTCTAAACAGGAAATGTGAGTGTAGATTATGGCTAGATATGAGGAAGAGGCTAATGAGAACATCACGAGACAATTGTGTCTCAGAGAGAAGTAGGATATTAGGAGAGGTACCAGAGAGATGGTGTTCAACAGAGGAAGGGTTACTAGCGAGACCACGAATGTTGGTCTAGTAAACAGAAAAAGAGGCAAGTTCACCAGAATGGGAGAGGTCGTGGAAGGGGCCGGCACTACTACTGTCTGAGCCATCCCTCTCATTGGGAGTTGAATCATGAATAGCACCCCATGATGTTGGGGACTAAGAGCCGTATGTTTGCTGAATTTATCATGATTACATTTATGAGCAATTTGTGTAGCCAAGAGAACTTATGCGAAGAATAAGTGAGGTATGAGTAGGTGTATGGTGCTTGTAGGGAGAAAATGGCAGGACTAGCCCGGTAGTGCCGTTGTGATGAGACAGAAGGTAAGGCCAGCAATCCCGACATGGAGAGTGTAAGATGGTTCCGGCCACCACTTTAACTTTCCTCAGTCAGGACGGTAGTACCACCCTGGGCGGCTGCTATCAACAACCTGCTACCTAATGGGCTGCTCCAAGGGGCAGGAGGTTAGCTGGGTTAGCTGTGAGGGGCCAATACACTACACTCTGAACCCTCCCTCTCGCTGGCAGAAATCACCCAAGAAAGTGTTGTCGCAGGCGCATACCTTAAAGTTGCAGGGGTCGTGGGAGGGCAATCACTCTACTACCAATCCCTACCTCCAACTGGCCGTTGAGGCTATTCCATGTGTACATTACATGGTCGAGATATACACACTTCACCCCAGTGGCCCGAGAGTCGCTGTCACACATTTGTAAGTATAATGAACAGGATAAACGAATATCATGTTACAGCACATCAACTGTTCCCTGTAATGTTCCACAGTTTACAACCTGTAACACACGTATGGTTAGTGTTATAGTGTGGCGGTGTGCATGGCGAGATGTTGTGGTGGTGATGGTTTGTGTTGGATAAAACATGAATAAGTTATTATTGCATTCCGTTCGCTGTGTCATGTAGTAATATAATCTGTGGTCCTTGTTAGCTTTCGTCAATAACCCAGAACATGATCATGTTTGCTGCTGTGTGTTAAGACACGTGATTGATACGAGCTTATCTGGTGATATCAATGGCATACGGTGTCTGACGTCGGCTGGCCAGATAATGGACACTGTGTCATTTTCCAATTCCTGATATCATCAGTGGGTAGAGCATGATGACGTTTGGTATATTCAGTAAGTTACTGCAAAGTTCATCTCCAAGGTGAAGTAATATGAAGAGTTTCCATGCAATCTCATCGATTAATGCCAAGCTCAATATCTGCATGACTTTCTCAAGAGTCCCAGCTAATATGTGACCAGCACCACAACACCAATGAAGGCGAGATGCCTCCCTGGTGAGCAATGTCACGGCTGCTACGTCTAGTATCTTTCAGTGTCATAATGCTGCTACCAAATACCACACCTGTGTAATTGTTTCCCGTTGAGCATCATAGCCGCAGTGTTATACTAGACCTATACCATCACTGTCACATATACGAGGAGGCCCCGCACCAGAGATGTGACGAGCAACACCTGGGGAGGGGTATCTAGCGATGGAGGTGGCGTCTTCACGCCAACAGACGGGAGGTTCACTGCAAGAAAGTGTAGAGATATACTGCAGAACTTCTCCCTCCGCCTCCCTGAATGACAGATCCTTTAACCATTCCCAGAGCAGTCTATCAAATTTATGCTCGACCGTTACCTCGTTCACAGGGTCGTAATTTTGGTGGAGTGGTGTGAGTAATAGGATGCCATACAGCTGATGGACTGGCCAAGCAAGGCGTGTGATTGTAATCCTATTGAAAATATACGAGTCATGTTGGTTAATACCTGGGAGGCTGGACGAGAGAGAGAGAGAGGACGCCTGATCAAGCTGATGGCCCTCGTCAACGATCTATGGGAGGTATTCCTCCTCCAGCCGGTGGTGGTACGTGGCCTCGTGTCCTCTGTGACCAGCAGACTGCAGGCTGGTAGCCAGGAGCAGGGAGGAGCAGGGAGGAGGCTGGGGCTGGACAAGATATTAAATGTGATCTGATTTTATTATGATACATTGTGGTGTTGGTGCTACCTTGACCCAAGTGAGTGAATAATGTAAGATTCATAGATGGAAATGGCTTATATTAAAGACTAATGAATAATTATGATATCATTACTTGATGATGATTTAGCAGCCAGAGGTGGAATGACCATGGTAGTAGGGGTTGGTGGGTGGCGGGGTGAGGGGAGGAAAACGTGGCGTGAGGATAGAGGATAGTGAGGCATGAGGTGTGGGACCCCCGCCTCTGATTCCAAGCTTAGCTTGGAGCAGCGGAATGAAGACATATGCAGGATTAACATTTCATTAAGATAACATTAGTGAAGTTATTATAGTCACCTTCGTGAAGAATGTCATTTTTTTTGAATAGCACTTCATTGATTTCTTCCTAATGGCTACCCAGCACACCCCCCTTTTTTCTGTCGTGTGCCTTAATTGTTCAAATGC
This sequence comes from Panulirus versicolor, assembly GCA_032361705.1. Lineage (NCBI taxonomy): Eukaryota > Metazoa > Arthropoda > Malacostraca > Decapoda > Palinuridae > Panulirus > Panulirus versicolor. The sequence goes on along the minus strand of JAUUDZ010041716.1, from coordinate 7,307 downwards.
AATAGATAAAATGCTTTATTTAAATAAATTCCTCTCTACAGACTGGTACTACTGAAGACTCGATGTAGCATGTAGTTATCTTGTACATGAAAGGGTACTTATATAATATATACAGTCCATATAACACCACAGAGTAAAGATAACCAAACGTTTTATGTTAGAAATCCTACAGTATGAATGACCGCATCCTGTATGAATGAGTGTGTATTTATAGTCATACATTTCTCATGAATATTATATTCATCATATAGACTTCATTCATTCATCATGTAGACTTCATTCATTTCCTGCAATGTTGAACAAGTGATGGGGATTCAATAAGTATAAAAGCATAGCATGATATAAAACGTCAGGAAAAATAGGACATTTGGGTGGATTTTTCATAGGGTGTGGCGTGAGTATGGTTGGAGTGTGGCGGGAGTGTGGCGTGTGTGTGGTGGTAGTGTGGCGTGTGTTGTGAATGTGGCGTGAGTGTGGTGGAAGTGAGGTGTGAGTGTGGTGGGAGTGTGGTTGGAGTGTGGCGTGAGTGTGGCGTGAGTGTGGTGTTGGTGGTGGTGGTGGTGGTCACTACGGGATGGGTCACATATTAACTGCAGGTCGTCATGAGTGAGTCAGGCAGATATCAAGCCTGGCATTAGTCAATAAGATCACAAGGTATTGTTTATATCATAACTTCACCTTGGAGATGAACTTTGTAATAACTTACATAACATACCCGCAGTCTTCGTATTGAACCTACTAACAATAGAAATGATGAATGGAAAGATGACAGTGTCCATTATCTGGCCAGCCGACATTGTGTTATTCACAACTATTTTACCAGATTATTAAAACTGCCTCACACGATACTAATTTATAATCTCTTATTAAACCCCGCATATCTCATATCAAACCCTACATATCTCTTATTAAACCCCGCATATCTCTTATTAAACCCCACATATCTCTTATTAAACCCCACATATCATTGATATTACTAGATAAGCTCGTATAAATCACGTGTCTTAACACACAGCAGCAGACATGATCATGTTGTAGGTTATTGACGAAAGCTAACAAGGCCCACAGGTTATATTACTACATGACACAGCAGACGGAATGCAATAATAACTTGTTAATGTTTTATCCAACATAAACCATCACCACCACCACAATATACGATCAACATTACCATAATGAACATGGCTTACTGACCACAACATTGTATGTAGGTGCCAACTATCAGCATCCTCCTCTCTCACCCCTCACCACTCTCCCCTCCTCATCATGTCACCCCCTCACACGCCGACCCCAGTCGTCTCCCACTCCCCCACCACAGGTCACCAATGAAAGCTTCGAAGCAGCGAGTTGATCCTCCCCGGGTTCACGGCTTACGGAGGGAGGATTGACAACGCTGGTTGTCCTAGCTGGGGGGTGGAGGCGGCTGTACATTCGTGTCAACATGCGGTAGAATGTTCTGCCCTCCTAGCACTGGGACATGAACTTAAGATTAATTAAGTCTTCACTGGTAAATGCTGATAATGATAAATGAAAATAATTTGAGATTTCGTAATAGCTTTGTTATCGTGAGCAAAGTCGCCACCTTCTTTGATTGATTGATTAATGGACTGGGAATGACTCTCATGCTTCTAACATAGAGAATTGTTAGTATTTTGCTGTCTTCAGCGGTATATGTTTGATGTTTGGTTAGATTTATGTTGTATAGTTTTATTCATTGAAAATATGTAACGATTTGTCGTGAATGTAATTGCTCTCTTTGACCTTCCTACTATAATTGCTACTATATTTTTGGAGAGCTGGCAGTTCTTTGTTTCAGTGCTAAACCATTTCGCTTTATCTCTGCAGAATTACTTTCTTCTGAACATTGTCACATATGTTCCTCCAAATACTTTGAAAGTTTTACTGAAACTTATCCAAGCTACGTCCATATTATTGTCAGTGACATTCCATTTTACCTTATTAGGAACCATGTGAAGATCTTTGAAAATTGCACGTCTAAAGTGGAGGTATTATTATATTCCTATCGAGTTGATCAACATTACAAGCAGTAATGGAAGCTACGTCAAAAGCACTTTGTCGTCGATCGTTTTCCAAACGTTCCACCATCTGCATCAATGTAGACAACACCTTCATTTGTAGCAAGAATTAAATTTGATGTATTTTCTCGTGAGGAAACTTCCTCACCGAACTGTGTTGGATCACTGTCACGCAGGTTGAGGTGGGGTCCAGGCCTGCAGAGTCTGGGAAGGGTTCTCCCCGTATAATCGAATCACATTCAGTGTAAATTTCTGCTACGTGATCATAAAGTCTTTCCTCTACCTCTGATGTCTGTCCTGAGGGCCTGTAAACTAACGCGACTATTGTGAATTTCCACAAAAATGGATTCTGTATTATCAAAAACGACAACAGTACAGGATGAATAATATTTTCCGTAAGCAAGAACAAGACAATACGGCTCACTTCGTTTCCTGTGTCTCTCTTCAGAAGTATGTACCATGGGGCCTCTGGTTCAGGTAGGAAGTTCTTGTTTTTAATATCTCGTCAAGAGTCGGAGATTCCAGTCATATCACAAATTTCGTCTCCTGCAGTCGCCTCTTGAATATTAAATCCTCTTTGTGTATACAACACGAGATATTCTGATAGATATGTGAGATGATGTTGACATGAATTTGCGCTGTGGTTTATGAGGGCGATAGGAATCAGTTCTTCGTACATATATTTAAGTTGTCACGTTTCATTATGATGGGAAACGGATCTACGAGTGCCTAGTTGCGCACTCGCCTATTTGCCTCAGTCTCATTCGTTGATCCCTCTCTTAAAGACGGTTTGTGAACTTCTGACCGACAAGCCTTCAAGAGCCTATTTGTCTTCGTGCATGTTTGGCCAAAGCATCAAATGTACCACACCCCCTCGGCGAAATATGTGAGACGGAATCCACAACAGTTTGATATATGAATTCCTGAACTGTTAATGTGGGCATATCTGTATCTGGCTTCAGAGAAAAACATGATACATTCCTGGCCTCGGGGTATTCAGAGCAACCAGTGAGGTTCGAGAATTGGAGTTGCTTAAACTGCCCGTGGCTCTCGGGTTTTTTTTTGCAGAGTCATGAGCGATAAGCATGGCCAGCAGTTCTGTAAAGTAGATGTCCAATAGTTAGTAAGTCTGACATATCCATTTCAGTACATTAGCATGAAGGAGGTTACGCTTCCAGCTCTCCGAGTGGCAGGGATGAGAGAATCGTCAGTATAGATGCTGGAATATTGTATCCAGTTTGGAGGATGTGTGTGTGTGTTCAGGAGCACCTGGCTTCGGTAATGTGCCAGAGGTGAAGGTTGTGAGGGATTGTTAGGGAGGTGAGGTGATGTCAGAGGGAATTTGTTAGTGTGGTGGGAAGCAGTGTTGTTGCTTGATGTTGTAATAACTGATCCTCCTCCAGACATTATCATGTGAGCGGCCGTTCACTGGAGACATAAAGATTCAGTTGTTTTCTGGCGTATATGTTTTTTGAAATTTCTCTGGCTACAGCATTGTCTATATGATCAGGCGCTGAAGCGCTCGACCCATGTACCATCTTATTCATTATGATTGGTACGGTACAGTGATGCTGTTGGCTCATAAAGAAATATAACTGACCCATTCCGTAATTTATATAATACACGTTTAACATTGTATTATCAAATACAAGTCTATGAAGTGTAATGATATCAAGTAATACCCTCCTTCCCAGTGGCCTTACGTCAGTTAATGACTTGATCACAATCGTTCTCAGTACATGGAACAACACATTATGTTTCTTGTTTATCACAGACTGGGTGTATCATAAACTGGGTGATAACATTTTCGTCTCGATGGCGCAGGAAAACATCTTCATAGTCTTACATGTTATCATGCTGTAGCTGTGAGTATGAACCCATTTGCCTTTTGCATCGGAGTGGGGTAAGACACATCTCTTTTTCGTACTTGTGATTTTGTTGGTACTTTTCCATCTTTGGCTGAGGGGAATGTGTTGATCAGATGAACGGACATACTTTTTACAGATATCTAGTCTCAGTTCAGACATTCCCTTCTCCACGACTGTGAGCGAAGTCAGAAAATGTTTTAGCATTCGAGGTTTTCGAAGTTGTGTGTAGCCTTTACCTACCCACTCGCTTGGCAATTGATTGAAGTTCTTTCAGTTTGAGAAGATCTTGATACTGATGTGGTTTGTTGTGTTGTCCTTTCGTTTTTGCACTATTTGGGCAACTCGCTATTAGCCAAAAAAAAAAAAAGAATGAAAGATATTAGCCACATGGCTTTCGTTCAACGTCTGTATATTTCGGTTTAGTTTGGCACCAGCCATGATAACATTAGGTACGTGTTTAGCGACTGTTATCGATGTATAGTCAAACATAAGGACATTAAAGTTATCAGTATATCAAGGGTCACGTACTTAGTGAGAGTGTATGTATGTGGTTTTCGAATTTTTCTTAACACCTGAAGAAGGTGTTTTCAGATTCTCCTATTGACAGCCTTAATGATCCTGGCATGTGAGAGGACCAGAGGCCAAACAACCTACCATCAGTATTGTGAGTTGTGTAAGGCAGGTTGAAGCCTATACACCCATCAAGGACTAATCGTCTGCTCTGTGTTGATCATCACGCTGAGCACGTAGGAGTGAGTGTAACCTTGTGGCATGAGCATTGTTGAATGCGTCAGCTCAGTTCTCGTGTCGAGCGTGCAAGTCAAGACAGGTAGTTCAGTATGAATAAAGTTCGGTAGGTATGTGTAGTGGAGGAGGTTAGCCGCTGCATTTGGTACATTGGGTGTAGAATGACCGGGGTGTACCTTGCTACAGTGGTATGGGAATCCGTCGGTTGGTTTTTAGGAAGGTGAGAGGCGCATGAGGTAGTGATAGCTTTATATGCTGTAGACAAGTATTCACTGTTCCAGGGTTATGACATTTATACTGAGGTAATGTACGTGGCCGGTTTACCAGTAGGTGTAGACATTTTTGCTGGAATGTGACATCATTGTCCTCAGTATCGACCCTGTGGTGGAGGTCAGAATAGAATGTTCTTCTTCATGAGCATAGTAGTTGAGCCAAGTATTTTCATGTCACTATACTGACGTTCTTTGATACTCTCACTCATCGTTGTTGTTGTTGTTGAAGTCTGATGAGGTGGGAGAGTTCATGTATCTACGTTCGTTTAGTATATTGTTAGTCACATCTGAACTGTAAGTCGATCAATGATTCCCTCGCCATTTGATATATAAAGGGACTGTTTTAATAGCAGATTTTCAGCTGTTTCATTCATTTTCCGGTCATCATTATCCCTTTGTGCAGGGGTGTCAAAATTTAGGGTATTTTTTATGGTAGACGTTTATCTTTTCTCTGTGTATTGCCATCATCTGTTGTCGATGCTCAGCGACCTTAGCACCAGCTCTTTATCGCAGTATTTTATTATGACCGCATTTATCTTCGCGTTGCTCACGGTTATATATGATACTCGTTTGATATTCAGTGATCTCCTCATTTTCCAATAGGACACTGTTCTCCAAAAGGTTGTCCACTAGGTATGAACAAGTGATTACAGTGTATTTAGGGAGGCCACCCTGCTCCATGACCTACCTGGAATTAGATCATTTGGTACTGGTTGAACGACGACATTAGATGAAACACCTTAGCTGCGTCGGGTGACTTACAACACATCTATCAGGTCAAGTGTCTGCTGCTGCCCCCAGCCTGGTCGCTAGGGAGAAGGAAATAATGCAGGACACTCGGTATGCCACAGACTGACTGGAAGCCAATGTTTAGTTCATGCAGTTTTCTCGGACAAATTCACCTCGAGCGAATTCATCGTCATAGATTCTTGCGGAGCTTCTGCTTTTACAGATCGTACACCGAGGCGACATGACCTAGCAGGTGTTACTGGTGCGGTTCTGTCTTTGAAGGGCGGGTATCCATTCCCCTTCCAGCGGTGTTAAGCGTCGGGGGACGTAAGAAGCCTGAGTGAACCTTCTCTTTTTCCTTTAAGTCTTTTCTTGGAAACGATCAAGTCCCACGATGGTGACAGTAATGCTATTCCGGTGTGCAGGGTTCGTAACACACGTGACTGCACTCATGTCCTCTCTGAAGCCCCTACTTGTGAGATCTACTACTATCTTCTGGTCATGTTGCAGGGTTTTGTGTAGACGGTGCGAGCGAAAATTAATTTCCTGGTTGTTTCTGCCGTGATTGAAGTAATCATTTTTATTTGGCAGCAGTTTCTGTGTTCAGTGGGAGGAAGAGCCGCTCTCTCTTCTCTCTCTCTCTCTCTCTCTCTCTCTCTCTCTCTCTCTCTCTCTCTCTCGTTCGACGAGGGACCTTGATAAGAGTGCTCGCTCTCCGCTCCTGGGACTGCTGGGGCTTCATCTTTGTGTGGCTCTTTTTTGGCGAAATTTGGCTGGTAACCGCCTGGAGGTTAGGTGGCTCACTTCACTGTGACGGGTGTCCTCAGCGGACTTAGCACAGTTATGTTCGCTCGGCTCATCATCTGGTCCAGGAGGAGGTGGAGGAGGAGGAGCAGGATCCGTGTGATCACTTGTCTCATATGACCGTCATTGGCCGTACTAGGGGACATACTGCACCTCTGTGCCGTATAGGAAGGCTGCACAGACGGTTGGTTCGCACATGATGCACAACTTATCAACGAAGCAGCTATCTGAACCGGAGGTTGAGGTACCATCGCTGGGCTTCGAGTCTGGTGCTGAGGAAGGGATACGTGGAATATGTGACAGAGTTATAAGTGGGTGGATAGTGACGCTAACAAAGGGTTTACAGTGTGGTTATTAGCGTGTTACAAGACCCTAGCCAGCCAGTGACTGCACTCTCCAGACGACAAAGAAAAGCCTTAAGTGGTTCGAGTGATGATAATCAGTACTTGGTGATAGCGTAAGCAAACAGGGTCGTTTGGGTGTTGGTGATGAACGGAACAGATTATTGTAGTTAAACAGTGGACTTTTTAAATGATGATAAAACATGTGAAAATAAACATATTAGGTATGAGAACAGCGAAGACGTGGAAGAAATTGAAATCCTTACTTGAAGAGGCCTCCCGAAAGGTCAGTGATCCGTTATACCAGTGAGGACCAAACATTAGGCAAAAGAAGCACACCACATAATCCTGCTGTGTGATTAGCCAAGCCACTGTGTAACGCATTGGATACGATAGGAATTCGACAAACCTAATACAAGACTTAGAAGCGTGATTTTGGCGATTGAAATTAGGCATGCTTTGAAGTCTTCTCTTTATTTACTAGGTATTATATCAGCCCAAAGTCCTCCC
>JAUUDZ010041705.1:0-10713 GCA_032361705.1 Panulirus versicolor | reverse complement strand
TGAGAGAGAGAGCGAGAGAGAGAGAGAGAGAGAGAGAGAGAGAGAGAGAGAGAGAGAGAGAGAGAATGTTTGTTCATTATTTGTCAACGCAACAAGACATCCATTTTCTTCGTTCTCTTTTCGATTTGCTTTCTTACGAACAGAAGACTAAGCCACAGATAACGAAAACACACACACAAAAAAAAACTCTCTTGGTTCCTTCTTACGTTCCGTCTTTTCGAAAGTGATAATACAGGATGGGGAAGATTTCCCCACGCTTCATCTCCCCCTCTCCCCTCCTCCTCTCCCCACTTAGCCGCCCTGTGCGACGGCACGCAAGAGATACGTGGGTCGTAAATCTTAATTCTCCCCTCTTAAAACAGAATATATTTCTCCAACATTCCTCCACACAATGTCTTCATTATTACATTTTTAACTCATGATCAGAGAACTTCCTTAGGACGGGCGAGGCGAGTTCTGGGGAAAATACGCTCGTTTTCTCTGGTCTCGTTTTCTTCCAAGAATCTCAGAAGAGGAAGACACAAGAACGAGCGAAAAGGGGAAGCTTTAATTTCTTTTTCTTTTTTGTGGTTGAGCTCAGGGGTAATAAGCTCGTTTTCTCTGGTCTCGTTTTCTTCCAAGAATCTCAGAAGAGGAAGACACACGAGCGAACGAAAAGGCGAAGCCTTCATTTCTTATTTTCGTGGTTGCGCTGGCGCCACAGTACCCGTCTGATTGGGAGGTTGTTTACGCCAGGCGGACCATGCCAGGGAGGAGGAGGAGGAGGAGGAGGGGGGAGGTGACGTTAAATCCATCGCATGACTCCCTGCGACGTGGAACACAAGGCTGGCGTGATCATGTATATATCTCTCTCTCGTCGCCCGTAAAGGTCGAGGTGATGACAGCCTCCCTTACCACCTGTGACGGGGCTGTCCATCAGGACCGGCCAGCGGCGCCTTTTTGTAATGCAGGTATGTGCCGCGCCCGTGCCCCTGGCTGAGGATTCCTCCGGTGTACCCCTCGGCCTCAGGGTGTGCACTCCTCGGCCTCGGTGTGAAGCATTAAGTACCAACCACCGTCCCTCCTCCTCCTCCTCCTCCGTCAAGGGTGACTCGGATTTTCTATCTGTTCAAATAGATTCGCTTGGTGTTTACGTTTCTTTAATGATAAGGTTTTGTCATATTGTTTAGTTCTTCTTTCTGTACTACAGTTCTGTCGAAATGATTCACCTTTTGGGGCAAAGCCTCTGGGATAGCAGTGTTTTGCTTATACCATACAACCCAAAGGTATTATGATGTTTACTCCTCCACATGTATCTCATGAACGCCTTAATGAGGCTTCAGGTACCCCTTGATTATGAGGCTCTCCGTATTCCCTAATGAGGTAGCTCTTACTCTTGATGATGAGGCTTCACGTACCCCTTAATGAGGAGGCTTCACGCACCCCTAATGAGGAGGCTTCGCGTACCCCCCTAATGATGAGGCTTCACATAGCCCCTAATGATAATGTTTCAAGTGACCTTAATGATGAGGTTTCACGCACCCACTGATAATGAGGCTTCAAGTAATCTCAATAATGAGGCTTCACGTACCCCTTCATAATGAGGCGTTACGAACCCTAAATGATGAAACTTTACGTAACTCCCAAGGGTTCATGGAGTCACAAGTAGGTTCCATCTTCTCTTGAGAATGTATTTTCGAAAACTGAACCGAAAAAAAAAACCTTACAGTAGGAGCAGATCAATGGTAACCCAGGATAAAGTGTGAAGTGCTTGGCGTGAACGGAATATCCGAATTACATTTGTTGAGAATATTCGGAATGACCAGATTAACCCCCTGGCTTCATGAATTACCGTGGATGACAAAGGGGGAGGATAGTATTCATAGAAAGGCCTTCTTTCACTGTGTCATATTACAAAGTGCCCCTCGTGAGTTGATGCTAAAACTTTTTCGCTTTACCACCTTCTCCATGACTTTTGCATCATCTGCAGTCATATTCAAGTAGGAGTCTATATCTTCTGGTAAGACGTTCAAATGTAGATCATGAAGAGTAATTGTCTTAGGATAGAGCCCTGTGGCACTCCACTCCTGACCTTAACCCATTTCCAGAAAGTTCCTCTGACTTGCGTTCTTTAATCCCTTTTACTAAAATTATCTTCGGTCTAACGAGGGAATCTCTCCCTTAATTCCTTCCTGGTGATGCTTGTAAATATGTCTTCCATATGCGATAGTGTCAAATGCTTTAAGGAAGTTCAGATAGGAACGATCTACGTCATTTTCGTCTAAAACAGAGCTCCCTCTCTCGTGGAAGTATGAGGGTTGTTACACATGACCTTCTTTCCCTGAAACCATGTTGTTTCACACTGAGGTAAAATAACTTGCTTTCTTATCTATTCCAGTACTTTACAGACCACACTCATCAAGGAGACCAATCTGCAGTTAAGTGTCTTCTTCCCAGTCTCCTCTCTTATAGACAGGCATGACATTTGGAATTTTCCACTCCCCTGGCACTTTCCCTTTCTCCAGCAACATCTTGAACATCCAAAGGACCATGGGTTTCTTTGTTTCTTCTTTCTTATCCCGCTGTACTCACTCCTTACTCCCTTATACCATATAAATGCTAGCTGACTGAAGTGCTACCAATATCTTCATCATAGCACATCTTGAAGTTCCTATGCTTTTTGACATTTTTTACAGATCCATTCCTCCCTTTTCTTATCAATCCTTCAATATTTGAGGTTAGAGGTACCCACACTCCTATTTCTTCATTGTACATTTCACTAAACCTTTCATCATAATAACCTGGTTCCTGGCTACCTTAACTATAATTCCTAGTTTATACTACCACAGGAACAGTTAGGTTCTGTGTAGTTTCCATGATTATATCTGTTTAAATCTTCGTCTCATCTTTGCTATCCTAACTTCCTTATTTACCGCATAATCAAGTTTAAGCATTACATGACTTTTTCCAGAAGGTGTACATCTTGTGTTTGCCATTCATATACTATGGTAATCTATGAAATTATTAGGAGAGCAATTGTAAAGCATAACCCACTTAAGCACGACAAACATTTTGGCATAACACTATCATTATCATTATCATAATCTTTTCAGTCATAGCAGTTTTCCCTAACAGTTGTGCACTCTAACACACAAACACAGCAATCATTAATGCACATTAAAGTAAGAGCACAACTAGTATGACAACATAACACTACCACCACCACAAGCACCACCACCATCACTCATGTCAGCCAGAGGCAGTTATAGAAGTGCACCAGCTGGCCTCTTACCTCTGTGGGTCAGGCCAAGCTAGGTCATGATGGGCGAGGGAGGAGGGTGAATTTAGCAAAACTTACTCAGAAGGGTATGCTGGAAAGAAAATGACAGTTCATTATGTTTACCCATGCAGATAATTAGCTAAGATGGTACAAATGTTACAAAATGTGCATAATCGAATGGGATAAAGATGACAATATCAATCATATTAACAGACAAGAGTTGCAAAGAAGAAACCCTGGTCTTTAGGGACTTGAGAGGTACTTATGTAAAATTTACACAAATGAAAATCCTGCGATAAATGTCTTACTGATACTCACTGATCTGTGATTATGACAATCCAACTGTTAAAACTAAATACTAAAGGACATGCACATGTTTACTACATAAATTTCTTCCCACAGTTATAGGCAAAGAAGCACAAGAGTGCAGCATGTCATCCTCCATGGTTAAGAAGAGCAGCATATGGAAACCAATGACTCCTTCCATTCCCACACTAGCCTTGCTAATGAAACACTGTAATCTACTGCACTTAAAGGTGTTTGTTTTAAACAAAAATCTTATTTCAGTTTGCTCTGCAGGAGTAACAAGAGTCAGACTAATCATTATCACACATAATATAACATGCTTTGTGAAAAAGAATACAAAAGTGGGTCACTGTGTGCCATGATCTTTGTAAAAGAAAAAAAATGTATGTAACTAAAGAAAATCTTTGCAAAGTAAAAAACTAACTATCTGGGAGTGTTCCTAAATGTGTCCTAATAAGCCATGCAGCTACCACGAACCTACCATTTAATGGTCTTTGTTTGAAACAAAATCTTATTTCAGTGAGGTCTGCAGAAACAATAATAGTCAACCTTATAACATGTTATCACAGCAATTGCTTGCTGTGTAAACTGAGTACAAAAAATGTCTCTACTTAAATGGAGCAAAATATTCCACTAGAACACATCTTAAATTTATCTTTTCTAAATGATGCAAGAATTCTCAAATTTGTAAAACACAAATATGGTAGAGTTCCAGTTAAGGGACATCAATGAAGTAACTAGGGTATTTAGAAGGAGCACATTAATGGACTCCTTATGCTTAACAGAAGTGATTCAGATACTCAGTTAGGCTATGATGATCAAGGAAAATATGAGGCAAAAGTGAAACACTTCCAGAGATAATTTGAACCTATAAAAACTCATCTAACTTCTGTAAACAACATAAATTTTCCATATTTTGGCATCAGTTGAAAAATACATGTATTTCACAATGTTGTTTGCAAACGGGTGCCAGAAGGCTTGTTTGCCAATGGTGCTCACTGAGCATGTTTATTTCTTCCCAGCTACTCATGCAACTAATATGGTAAAAGAAAAATGATGAATGTCATTGGTATATTTGAGCTATTTTTCAAATTCAGGTAAATCTTCCCTTAAGTTGGATTAGTTTTCACTGGTTCTGTCAATTTCTAGAGGTGTTCCAATTACTTTCCCCTCCTCATTTTTTGTATCAGCCTTAACTATCACTTACCTATCATTTGCAGGATATAAAATGATCCACATCATGCCCCCATGGTTTCAAATACTTATATCAAGAATAAAAGAGTCCAATAATATGTTTCTATCAAAACCATCTGTTATATCTATGGTTCTCCTAAACTGGAACTTTAACATTCATATAAGTGCCATTAATGAACAACATCTCATTAGCTGTTGGGATATCTGTGGTGGAGTCCAAAGATTAGGTTACTTACCCAGTTCTAACACGGCTATACAAACACTTTCTACCTTGTAGTACTTTTCTAAGCTGTTCCCTTCTTTTAATTACCAATTCTTTTGGTAATTTTTCATCTACAGTGTTATTTTCCATAATTTCTTTAGCTTCCAAGTAATTTTCATTCAATGATAATTACACCTACTTTCTCTTAACAGATAATCCATCTTTGCTGATCTCATCATTCACGTCTTTATCTCTGATATCTTTTGCGATTGATAAATTAGTGAATACAAGTATGGTCATCAGCACACAATGCTGAAGATGATTATCTGATACCATCTGTCTAAATTATCCTCCACAACACCAATCATACTATAGGATCATCAAAGGCTAAATGAGAAAACAAAATGTTGAGTAACACAGTCAGGCCCAAGAATACAAATAGCAACAGACCATTGGGTCAGAATGTCCCAAAGCACATTCAACCATGTACCCTGTGTGTGTACAGTACCATTAGGAATAAGAGATATTACATAGTAATGATAACACTAAACAAAATAATTATATAAAAAATAAGGATGATAATAATAATAATAATAATAATAGTAATAATAATAATAATAATAATAATAATAATAATAATAATAATAATAATCCCAAGGGATAGGGGAAAGACTGTCCACATATAATGTACATGTTGTAGGTGATTACCACCTGGTGTGGGAAATGAGGGCTGGGAGTTTTCCCCTTCTGTATCACTACTTTGCAAAATAGGGAACAAAGTATGGAGCTATGACAGGGTTTTTCCTTGAGGGCTCAGTCATCTGTTCCTGGTCCTACCTTACTAAGGCAGGAAACAGTTAACAGGTAATAATAAAAAGATATTCTTTTCTTGTAAACATTATCAGTAGTATAATCTTTTATGATCATCATCATCATCTTTCTTAGGTAAGGCAGAGTTGAGATGAGACTCAAAGAGAAGTCTATATTGTTCTGCACACATTAAACTTTTAACCAGGTCTCATACAGATCTACAATGCATGGTAAAGGGGACCTCCTACAGAGCTATGATTTGTACTTTTGCTCTAAAAATCAAAATGCAGCTGATTTATGGTGGCGGAGTTGATATTTGAGAATAATGATAAGGAATTCAGTGATCCACATAATAGTTGCTGTGATGATTAAAATTCATTTGATGATAAAAAGAGCCAGGTGAATCAGAACAATACACACAAGGTGGTGACTATTGAGAAATACTGACACCACGTTGATAGCTTACATCAATCTCAGCAATAAGCTTTCCCAGAAGTTTTATTTCGTTTTTGCCTCTCCAAGAAAAAGTTGACACCTATTTCACTTGTTTCTCTCTTGTTTTCTTATTCTTAAATGACATCCATACATTTCCTACAAGGAAAATTGTTTTCCCTTTACCTGGAAAACAACCAATTTTCAGAGCCCATGAATTTCAAATGCATGCTTAAAGGGTTAATTTTTTTTACTAATTACAACATAACAGTTGCTGGCTACCATGAACAGCTGCTTTTTCTTAAAGGAAAAGCTTCCACCTTCAAATTATGCTGGCTCATCTAATCAACAACATTAATAAGAAAAATAACACAATTAAAAGGAAATTACTCCAATACTAAAGTCTCAGGAAAACTAGGGTCGTAAAACAGAAATACTATGGTCAATTGTGCTGAAATCATTGTTCCTTATACTAATGAAGGTTATTTACAGTGGATGCTATTACTTGTGTTAATCAGGTACTTTTACTGAAATCAGTGTTACCTGCATTGAAGTAACTGTCATCTGCAGTGAAATCACAGGTATCTGTATTGGAATCCATTAATTGCATTCAAGTCACTGGTGCTAGCACTTGTACTGATGTCAATTACTTGCAATGAGGTCAATTACTGAAATCACTGTTACTTGCATAGAAGCTACACATGTAGTAAAGTCATTATTATATGTAATTATGTCGGTAACTCGTAACAAGTCACCACTTCTTGTAGCAAAGTTGAAGTCATATCTTCAGACCTATAGACATCCAATAGCATACAAGCTCACAAAATAATGAACCATATGATAGAACATATGAACTACTACCATGAATATTTAAAAGAACTCCAAGCATACAGTTTTGAAGGAAGAGACAAATATATACGATAATCTACATGTGGCTTCAAAGACTGGGCCAAAATATGAAAATCACCGAGCTAAAAATCTCACAGAAAAGAAGAAACTGATCAAAATGAAAAGTATAAATCAAATCTTGGGAAAAATAAGTCAACGTGAGTGAAAGAATGAAGGGAAAGTAGAATGTGAAAGAGATTACAGACTCCAGTTCCAGGTGTCGGTTTATGTGCTGGTGAGCGCCAGGATATTTTAGAGAATCGTCTACAGTTGAAGCATTTTTACTGAGCCAGGCTTGGAGATTACGAAAACTGACGTGGTACGAAGCACTCTTAGAGAAAGCGATGCTTCGTATGAATGGGAGGAAGTGAAGCATTCTGTACAAGATAAGAAGACTCCACGTAGTTAGCAGTGGTCTGCACAGGACAGAGACTTGGAAGGAGTGTGAGGAAGGAAGTAGTAATAATGAGGAGGGAACAGTGCTAAGAGGGAAGGAGCAGAGGCTTGCGTCAGTCTCCTTGCATTAGCAAGCATGTCATATCTAGTGTTATTGGCGAGTTCAGGTTGCGGCGGGAAAACTGTGAATGGGTAAATAATCTTCGTTTGTTATTTACGATTATTTTTTAACTGTGGATAAACTAGCATTCATCGTGTTTGTGTAATGTTTGAAATGACTTCGCTTGATATTTACGATTTCGTGTTGCGTTAAACAAAGCCTCATTTGTTATTTAAGGTTCTGGTTTTCCTATTGAGCAGAGACTCGTTTGTTACCTGTGATTTTGTGTCACTGAGGAAAGAAACGTGTCCGCTGTAAAAAAATCAAGTGACCAAGAATCTGGAAAGACTTTATTTTCCATGTAACGATATTTGAATCCGATAAGGTTGTAGATGAGATGCTGGTAATGGTGTGTTGTGTGAGTTGTGCGTTGTTTTCTCGAATTTGGAAGCAGGGGTGGCAGAAGGAAAATACTTTCTATAAAGCATTCACGGATTCAAAGATAGTATATGATATAGAAGGCATGATGGCGTATGGAGTGTGCTATGGATATATGTGGTAAGTGGAAAGGAAAGAAATGAACCGAGTAGATATAACTAGGGAAGAAACGCATTTGTGCGAGTAGGACGGGAAGAGGGTGTGTGGTTACTGGTGCGGGTAGGTCTGTACCATGGATGTGTAACGTCATCATGTATCTTGTTATAATTCGAACATTCGTTTTTCGTTCTCATTTCCTACGTACATGGGAAATGTGCATGAGCTCGAATGATCCTCAGGCGCTTCACCGTGGGCTACACATGTCAAACAGTTTCACTGACCAGTCAACAACACCGTAATCCTCCTTCCGTGAGAGACTCGACTGCAAACCCATCCACTCCCAGCTCTACCACATTCCATCTTGGGCGTGCTTTTTTCCCACTTCTCATTGTACTATCCTAATCACCACGGCACGCTGACTCTGCCTCCCACTACTTCCTAAACACCTCATGTCTGCCTTCCTGTCATGTAATACATTCAAGCGGTCCCTCAGAATACTCAGTACACTTACTTTTCACTTATCATTTGCCTGTCACCACTTCCTTATCTCCTCTTATCACTCTTACCTCATTTGTCTGTCCTTTTGTTCACGGTATTCACCTCCTTCGAAAAGATTTTCTTATTTTCTAACGCCTTGCGATACTGTTTCTCCCCATACCTCAATGTTGTTTTGTTTTTGAGTTTCTCTCTCTACTTTCGCCCCCGTTACTTTTGCTCTCTTCCCAGTTACATGCACTCCTTTCCTACAGATATAGGCCATATACTTCTTTTTTTTTTTTCAGTTTCACTTACAATTTAGTTTCCTCATTCCACCGTTTGTTACCCATTTTTTCAAGGTCACGCATCCTAAACATTTCCACCGCACGAAGATATCAGTCCACCTTGGTAGGACCACTCAGGGGCCAGCTCTTGTCTGAGGAAAATCTGCGGGTGTTGCGTACCTACAGTGTGAGGGGGAGGAATGATTTATCGTAGTGTTCCTTGGAAGTAGTTTATTACATTGGAACTAATGTCGTTTCTCGCATGGTGAGGGTTGAGAAGGGCTCGCAGTCTCTGGGATGGATGTTGTTTACAAATGACAGGGTGAGGAGACATTCCAGCTATACCATAAACGTATTTTTTTGAGTTCCATCATCTTAAAAGCCATTAAGAAAACAAAGAGAATAATTGAGAATAAGTAACAATAAGGCTGAGAATATGGTCTCTGAAAAAATATAAAAAAACGTTAGAGAGGAGCCCAGCATCGCAAGTATCTAAAAAGTGCTCGTTATTGCTAATAACCAACTGAGCCGCCTATCACCTGATCTGACCAACTTTGCTCCAAATATTCGTTTAAGTATAAGAGTTTTTGCAGCGTAACCAAACTTCGCTGTGGACATTCTTGGAAACTCGGTGAGGAAACAGTGTGAGCTGTAGTTTTACGCAGAGCAGAGAGAGGATTATCACTGAAAAGGGGTTTAACTAGATGAGAATTGTACTCAATATAGGGTAAGAGGGAGAGATAACTCTTGTACGATCATGTACAAGGGACCTGGATGGAGGAGATTGTCTTATTCATGTGAAGTAAAGGACTGGAGGATGAGACAGCTGGGGGCGTTCATGGCAGAAAGGTAAATTGAAACGCAGATGAAGCAAGGGTTTTGTTAACAGCAAATGATAAAGAAATTCGTAAGCTGAGGTTTATCGTCATAAATCATCATGTTCTTCCTTCCCTCCCAGGTTGTCATTTGCTAGTGATGATGACTTGTATTCTTGTGCGCTCATATTTGCACAGTTGGTAATGACTTCATCTACGACTGCACTCCCCACTTGTGCAGTTGAGGTACAGAAAGTGAGGTGATAACAGAGCTGCCGTGGTTGTCCAGCTGTGTAGTCTGTCCCGCGCCTCTTCGCTCCTCCTCCTCCTCAAACAATTTGCATTCTGCCGAAATCAACGAACGCCATTTTCTTTTGTCTTCTGACAACTTTTCCATCTCTCCTTTGCACATTTGCCTTATGGTTATCATGTTTTCCGTACTCGTTCTGTTAGCCATGGAGAGCATTTTAGTTTTTGTAACCTTTCCTTGCTAGACTCGTGTACCATCACAGTGAGGCAAATGTGTCGTGTGAACATCACCTCCTGACCACTTCACCGCTTGTGGTCGAATCCAGGTTAGAAGTCTCTCTTTTTCAGAGGTGGTTCTGTTTGTGCTACGTTCGTCTCGTGTGTGGGATTACGATAACTTCCATCGCTTCTTAAACGTCTCGAGATTCTCTACACTCCTTGATCGGGTATACATTCTGGATGATTTCCACGAAGTCTAGTCGTGTGACTTTCTCGTGAACCACTGGACAGGAAATAGGGAGTGGCAGCCGCTGTATCCTTGACGGGTTTATGTAGGTAGGACGCGAGAGAGAACTTACCACGGGGACTTTATCTGTTGCTTAGAACACATTAAGAGAATAGGAAGCACGTTCAGTAGGGTTGAGGGACAAGTAAACTGGGAGGTAAGTTTGAATGGAGAAAAACTGAAGGAAGTGAAGTGTTTTAGATATCTGGGAGTGGATTTGGCAGTGGATGGAACCATGGAAGCGGAAGTGAATCATAGG
>JAUUDZ010041694.1:0-10713 GCA_032361705.1 Panulirus versicolor | reverse complement strand
ATACTACCTATCTCTCCTTTTTTCTCATCTTGGTTACATCCACACACATTTAGACACCCCAACCTGAGCCTTCGAGGAGGATGAGCACTCCCCACGTGACTCCTTCTTTGTTTCCCCTTTTAGAAAATTAAAATACAAGGAGAGGAGGGTTTCCAGCCCCCCCGCTCCCGTCCCCTTAAGTCGCCTTTTACGACATGTAATTATGCAATTATGTAACACACTATATAGCTAACTACCACCTGACTCCACTCCTTCTATGCAAAATAATCACCTGAAGTAAATTAATTTTCTGATCCACTGGAGACAAACAAGAATCATGGATGACTGGGTTCACAAATGTTTCCATGGAATGCAAATCCTAACTGAGAAAAAGTATACTATAAACCATCTTCACTAAAAACTGAGGAGTCCTTTGTCGCAATAACATGATTAACCAATGATCATGAGAAAAGGTCACTTTCTAAAAGTTTTTCAATTACAGATTCCTCTTGCGTATCTATTCAGACACCTCAACATGAGATAGGAATTCTTCCAAACTATATATTACCTATCAAAATTAAAGGTACTCCAAGTCTCCAATTCATGAATGTTCAAATTATAAATGTCTACTTTTCTGAAATAAGTCTTATTTCTTTCATAGTTGTTAACCATTTCCTGTATTAGCAAGGTAGTACCAGGAACAGATGAAGAAAAGACCTCACTTACTCATATCTATTCTCTGGCTGTTGTGTAATGCACCAAAGCCAAAGCCCTATGTCCACAACCAGGTCCCACAGACCTTTCCGTGGTTTCCCCCACTGTTTCATGTTCCCTAGATCAGTCCATCGACAGCACATGCCCATTTTGCTCCAATTTATTCTATCCTATGCATGACTTTCACCCTCCTGCATGTTCAGGCTCTGAGCAATCAAAATCTCATTCACTCCACTTCAGTCTCTCCCTTCTCCTTGTCCCCTTCACCTTCCAACACATGTATCTTCTTTGTCAACCTCTACTCACTCATTCTCTCCATAAGTCCAAACCATTTAAACATATCCTCTTCAGATCTCTCAACCATACTCTTCTAACACCACACCACATATTATCCCGAAAATCAATAAGAAAAACTACTTCAACATACCAACTCTTTTTTGCAAAGTTTATTTTCAAATAAACTAGGCTAACAAATTAAGAAATTTGAGATATTTCTAGTAACTATGATTCCCAAGCAGTTTAATATCTGATATTTAGCAGGTCTTACACTTGTACTAAACTTGTAACATAAAAAATCTGAGACATGGGAGTGAGACTGCAGTGTAATATAAGGAGCAGGGTATATAGTATATTACAATAGAGTGCATAAGTATGTATTAGTACAGTCTGTATACTGAAAGTTCAGCATACATTTGCACCTTTTACATATTATTATGTGATGAGTAAACATATACTGTGATGTTCCCAGGCTTCGTTTGCTTGTGGTTAAGCCACAGGTTAAAAGTCACCTTCTGTGACATTTAATCATCACAGTTTAATCTCACCAATGACCTTCTCATCTCATCTGTAAGAGCCCTTTGAAAAAGTGGACCTGGGATTATCTATACTATAAAAAGGCACTCCTGTCTGTCTCTATTTGTCTGTTCTCCATACTTAATGCAAAGAGGATACCAGATGCACAACCACTAATCCCCTAAAACATATGCCAATAATTCAACCATTTCCTTGGAGGACTGAAATTGCTGGTTGCTGGGGGGATATATTTTTGGAAAAGTATCATATCAATATATAGCAGAGCAGGATGGTTGTGCTGGCAATATGGGAAGTAAAGAGAAAAATTATGGAGGTGAGAGGTTAAACCACTAAAAAATGTTGCTATGCTATCCAGGGAGTAGTTGCTTGGGAGATCACATGGTGGTGGTGAGGGAGGGTGTGGTGTGAACTGAGAGGGAGGGAAGAAGGGAGTGGTGTGGTGTGGTAACAGAGGGTGTTACAGCTAGGGAAGGAGGGGGTGGTGGTAGGGAAGGGTGTAGTGGCCAAGAAGGGTGGAGTGTAGTGGTTTTAAGGAAGGTTGTGGCAGCTAGGGAGAAAAGGAGTGGGATGAAGGAGGGTATGGCAGACAAGGAGCAATGGAATTATGGTGGTAAGGGATTGTGTGGTGGCCAAGGATGGATGGCTTGGTGGTGATAACAAAGTGTGTGTGGCAGCCAGGGAGGGAAGACGAGGTGAGGATGAAGGAGGGTGTGGTGGCCATAGAGGGAGGGTGTGGTAGACAGGATGTGGGGAGTGGTGGTGGTGAGTGAAGGTTTGGTGGCTAGGGTGGGAGGGAATGTTGGTGATGAGGGAGGGTGTGGAAGCCTTCTGTAGGAGTGAGCAGATGGGAGCCCAAATGGCCAAAACCTGTTAGTACAATATCTATAAAAAGCATTGTCCACTTTGGCATGTATTTTCAAAAGCGATGTCACACTCATCTGTCATCTCTCCATTGGCCTTGATTATCATTCAGCAAAAATCTGGACACAGAACTGGCAAAGTTTCTAAGAATTCTAGGTCCATGTTTTGGCTCTACACATGCTTGATCTGAATGAGGTGAGGCACTGATGAAGTGTTGCTAACAGCAGCTGCCTGATCTTCCATTCTGAGTGCCAAGTGCACCAAAGAATCTCATGTGTATTCTCATCTCCTTGCTTCCAGAAAAGAATCAAGCTTTCTCCTCCTCATACAAGTAAGAGCCAACCGTCTTGAAGAACAGGTGGAAGAAATACAGCGCACAGAAGCAAAATTCCTAAATATACAGGCAGTCTGCAAGAGTAATAAAAGAACATTGTTCCTCAAGATAGTCTAAGGTACACTGGAGTAGGTTCCTGGTACTCACACTGTTAGAAACACTAGCCTAAGCAACGAGATGTATGATGATTTCACCCTGAGAACATCATATGCTTGTATCCACAATAAATTTTAGCTGTGCATCACTGAAAATATCTGGCTAGGCGGACAAAGCTATTTGTGGACACTGTATCTAATAATAGACACTGCATTCAATAACATAATCATAAACCAAAACAAGGGAAAACAAGATAAGAATACACAAGGAGTGGTGGTAACACAAGATGGGAAATCAGAGAGGTGAGGATGTGCATATTCCTATGTTACCCTCCACTTCAACTTTGAGCAATGTTTACAGCTAAGAATACTGGATGCAATTCAAGCTGCCATATTAGAAATTATCTAGATTTTAAAACATTATAAGTCACTGGCTTTCTTAATAATTTCAGAAACAATTTTGCATTCACTGCTCTTTAGACAATTTGTCAAACATAAAATGTGAAAAGGTCATCTATGAAAGCAACAAATTTAGATTCTTCACATGAATATGCAAGGGTAATTTTACCGTCACACAGAGGAAACACTTCTTTTTTCCAGGAAGCACAGTTCACAATTGAAATACCACACCATAAAACATTGAATACAGTAATCAAATTTCATAACATAAAGCCAGTTAGGAGTCAAGCAAATATAGGTGTAGCAAGGAATGACAGGACAATCAACTAGCTGCATTTTGTGGGGGACATATTGCTCTGAGAGAGACCCCTGGCATGAAGTAACAGTCTGCTTACATATCAGTCAGCTGATGAATCGAATACTATGTAAAGGCTGTCAGTGTATTCACAGAGACTTTTCCTCATGTCAACAAACCCGAGCAACAGATGGTACAGAGTACTTTTACAATAGGTAACTGAGAATAAGCCTGGAAAAATCATATAACTGATACCATACTAAAAATGAGATTTGTGTAAATTTATTACTTAATAAGTAGTATAGGTTGAGTATCCCTTATCCGAAATGCCTGGGGCCAGAAATGTTTCAGATTTTGGATTTTTTTGGATTATCTGCATAAACATAATATCTTGGGGATGGGACCCCAAGTCTACATACAAAATCCATTTAGGTTTCATATAAACTTTATAAACATAGCCTGAAGGTACTTTATACAATATTCTTAATAGTTTTGCACATGAAACAAAGTTTGTGTTACAATGAACCATTAGAAAGCCATGGTATCACAACCTCAGCCACCCACGTGGACAATCTGTACTCATTTGGCATAACCTTCATTCCTGACTTATAAGCAATAATTTTCCTACACTTACTCACAAAAAAGTACTTATAAGGAAAAAATAAGAAACAATATTAATAAAATAGAAAAAACGATAAGTTTAGGTGTGGAATTTTCCACTTGTAATGTCATTCCCACACAAAAGGTTTCGGATTTTGGAGCATTTAGGATTTTTAGATTAGGGATGCTCAACCTGTGTATGATACTTGAAAACTATCCCTAAAAACAGGAAAAGAGGAAAGTGAGAGATAAAAAGAAGGGGAGTGAGTAGGTAAGTACTTTTCTAATACTAAATCTGTCACAACTGTTCCCACATGGAACTTACTCAAAGGGGTGGCTATGAAAATAGAGCCTCCATAACTAGTGAACTCCCATGCTGCTTCTTTGCCTTTAGAGCCTCTTCCTTAACAGGCCAAAGGCAGAGGTAAACTTCAGCACAGTGTTTGAACAGGCTTCTTTCTAATGTTCTTAGTGACTTCCTACCTCTACCTAATACTTCTAAAACAGTGACTTCCTACCTCTACCTAATACTTCTAAAATTTCTACCTACTACCCCTACCTAAAGTTTCTACCTAATCCTCCTGCTTAATGTTCCTGTCTATTACCTCTAATTAATGTTTCTACCTAATGCTCCAGCCTAAATGTTCCTACCTACTACTTGTATCTAATGCTCCTACCATTTTGACAAAAGGAAGGGACAGAGTTACAATGAATGAGCTGAGTTATGCACTGTCAAGTATTATGTATAACATGGAGAGATTATATGTAGATTACATGTTTGTGGACAGAATACCAGTCACCCTGGGTCAAAGGAATGCAGCTTGACAACCAGTGAAGTGCTGGCTCATCACGCAGCCATCACTAACCTCCCCAATACCCAGGCAGGTAGTACCGATAATACAATTCCCTGGTCGTTGGCTGCCTACCAACTACTACTTTCGGGCCTTCACTAACTCCTGTGAGGAGGAAGAAAAAAATCCAGAAACAAATAAAGATTGCTTGTTACTACAATGGCTTACTGATTTTTTTTTTTTTTTTTCTACTTGGTCTAATTTCAGCAGTATGCAGTTTGTCTCCAACAGGCTGGTGAACTGTGGCAAAGGAATGGCTAGACATCTTGTTCAATTACTCTATTAGCAATTTCTATGGGCTGGCAGACTCAGGTTAAAGAACAGCATGTGTACCCTCTAAATACAGGCCATGGTGTGTTCTACACATTACATGTATGCCAAGGACTCACTCAAATGCAGCCACACTGATAACAACTTGTGTTGAACTGGATAGCGACAAAATAACTGTTCTGTGATACATTCACTCACCCTGCCATTTTCCTCATTGCACCTCCCATATTACTGGTATAACCTTCCCATTTGACAATTACATATTTTTCAAAAAAAAAAATCCTAACCCAGCAGCCAGCAATTTCTACCCTTCCAAGGAAATGGATATACTACTGACAACTATGTATCATGGTTAGCTGTCTTGCATCTAGCGACTTCTCAGTACATCCACAGGCAGAAGACAGGACCCCCTTTTTACAGACAAAAATGACTGGAACAAAGGAAAGGTATCAGAATGCTTATGTCTGCTTTTCACAAGTCTAGGCTGGGAAAAGCAAAGAAAACAAAAATTTAAAAATCAGAAATAATAATACTGGAAAAAAGTACAGATGTATTACTAGTGAACAGCAGTTTGTCATTCCAAGATCAATATCATGTGCGGGCAATACTTTCTCACCAATTGCAATGCTTCCTCACTCTAAAAAATGCTATTTGAGAATTTCAAGGATTTTATTGGAATCAATCAATCAAAAGTCAATAATGAATGAATACTTATAAATAACCTTACCTCTACCCAAAGTGGTTCCACTGCTCTTGGACAACGTTCATGGATGGCCAGGCCGTGTGAAAAATCTACTACATTGTCTTCAGTTCCATGGATAACAAGTACTGGTGATGTTATTTTAGGCACCTTCTCAATGCTGTGATAATAAAAAAAAATCTTTTAGTAAAAATCTTCTATATCTTTTCAAAAAAAGAGTCAGTCATTATTAGCTAACTTTAAAAGAAAATCAGACAAAACTTATTGTACAACCCATGAATCAGAAATAAGTCTCCTAAAAAATGTTCATATAAAATCATAGGATTCTAAAAAATCAAGTAGTACCTCAACAATGATGGAAAGTTTCTGTAAAATTATCAAGTGTTTATTTCAGAGGAATTTCCTAGTATAAATATGCAAGACTCTAAGAGACAAGATACACACAAGTAGTTTCCACTTAATGGATACATTCCTGAAAAGTTTGCTGTTAAGCAAATTTCTGATTAAGCAAAACCAGTTTTTCTATGAACTATAATCATATATACGGAGATATGTTCCTATAATGAAAACTCCATCTCTAAGGTATAATAAGAAAGTAAAAAGTTCTTGAAGTACATGTACAATACAAGTGCCTAAGTTCAGAAAATACTTGAAGAGAACAGAAATAGTAATACAAAGATCAGGTAAGAATATAAGAATAATAATATTCACAACACTCCTCAGAGAATGTGGTTTTCACTGCTGAAGTTGGTTTTGCAGAGAAGGAGAATGGAAGTGATGGAGTTACTAGAAGTACCTACGATGAGATTCAGCCAAAATTGCAGAGCTAGCGTCAAGTGCTCACTGCACAAGAAGAGGATGGATCATCATCCAAGTCATCATTAGCAGGTGCTTTTTGGGAGACTTTTTGCACCTTATCCACCTCATCAGACTAAAAATGTTATCTTACAGTAATGTCAACATGATTTACAGGAATAATGGTCTTTTATCATTACTCTCCTTTGAGTAATCAAACAAGGTTTGAAGATTCTTATCTATCTAGTTTTGGTTAGATAGACAAAAATTTTATGTTAAAAATTCAATATTCCATTACATTAAGTTTCAGCTTTCCATTACATGAAACGATTCCCTAATCTAAAAGTTCCATTATGGCAAAATTCTAATACACAAGTCGATGTTCAGAAGGGGATACTTGTAATGAAATACTTTTCTTTCATTAATTTGCAGGGGCAAAAACTTTTAATTCCTCTATCCAACTGAAGTAATATATGACATTCAATGGATTCAGTAATTCTGTTTGTTACGTGTGCTCCTATAACTTATTCACTTTTCATCTTATACTGGCAACATACAAGTAGGTGTTCAACCGAAGGTCCTCTTAAACCTATGGTAAGACTTTATCACCTCTTGTACAAGGAAGAATGATTCAGAACAAGATATCTGCATGAAAACCATGCTGTTCCACGACGTAAAGGAAAACAAAAAGGAATAACAGCAAGAATTGCACTTGTATGAAAAACCTGTTAATGAAGGTGTTATGGCTAAAAGAAATACATGACGGTAAGTGGGTGGCCAAGATGACAAAAGTATAACTTGAAGTCAATGTACACCAGAAAAGATGACAGGATCAGTGAGAAGCAAAGAATTCTTCAGGTAGAGATACTATGTAAATCATTCATGAGATAATGTGCAGTAAAGGCAACTTGCTGAAGGTAGTGGAATACACTCTTAATAACTTCTAACCTTTAATAGCAACAACCCTACCATAATCTTGCATTGCCATAATGTTCTGGTGTCTGAAAGACAATTGCTGGGTGTATAAGTAATTGCAGCAAACACTGCAAAGAAGCACATAATCCCATGGAAAGCGATTTCGTGGTGAATAGGGGTCTTTTCCATATAACTATCTAGTTACAAATTTGCATCGGTTCATCACGTGCTATGTTTGCTAACATGCTTTGATGTGATGACAGTGTTAACTACCTGGGTAAAGGAAAAGTAAGATCTTTAAAACAATTCAATTAACTGACCATAAACTTGCATGCTGAGCTCCTACTCAATATAACTGGCTAAATCACAGATGAGAGGAGCACTAAATTTAGTTCATGTTTTCATTCAAATGAATGAATCACAGAGAAAACAATATCACGAAATTCATTTTTACTAATTACATTTATAAATGCAGACACAAAGACTTTGTGCAAAACAACTTTACAATATTTGCTACAAAATCATCAATAAATGTCAAAGTTGAGCTTCCCTAGAATTTCTACACTAAGGAGGGTCAGACCACGGAGCCGATCTTCTCTTGCTGATGCCTACAGGTATGAAAGTATTAGCTTTAATTTGGTGAATGAGCATTTGCTGCTTGTAGCCAGTTCAGAATTGGTAAAATGGATTCATAATGCAACACATTAATCTGAGAATATGAGCATTTGCTTCTTGTAATTGACTCAAAATTAGTTAAATGGATTTAAAATGCAAAAAAAATCAGAATTAGTTAAATGGATTTAAAATGCAAAACAAAATCTGAGATCACATCTTCATTGTAAGACAATATGAACAAAAGCAGCTCCACAGGAATTTTTGGTGTACCGTTAATCATAGATCTCCATGTGAAGTTAGGCTCTATCTAAATCAACAATGCAAAAATTACCAGAAATGTTGCTTTGTCTAAAGGGTCAGCTGAGTTCTTGTTCTTAAGGAGATTCCTGATGTCAAGTAGAGCCAAACTTGTCATCCACCTTTTTCTGTCAACAGATTTGTTGAATCATTTCCAGCTGCAGCCAGTTCGCAATGCTTTTCATAACTCTCATGATCTCTTTTTCAACTGGAAGATCTTTGTCTAGTGCCAGCCCTACAACCTGTAACCTGAACCTTCACTCCCTGTGCTTTACAGCACTCTTTGCCTTGATTCAGGGAGCTAAATTCTGAGTGAAGTGGTTGTTAATTTGATGCCCCTGAACCCAGTGCCAAGGAGCTAAAGCCTTTTCCTGAACCATTTCTTATTATGCCACTGGATGAAGAATGGAAGGATAATTTACCTGGCATTTACCTGTCATCATTTTTGTAGGCATTCTACCTCTTAAGCTCAGAATGAAGCCAAACAGCCAAGTTGGGTCTTCAGTCAACCAAAGTCCCACATTAATGAAGGCTGGTTTTCTGATACACTTTGGAAATACCTATCTTAGGCATTTCTATATTTCTCCACTCTACATCACCCAGTGATTCTGATGGCTGCAAGCAATGTGCTGAATAGTACTGGGCACCTTTTGATTTTAGGGATAATATTTCACAGTCTTCTAGGCTTCTTATGCCAACAAAGAATCAATTTTGGGTAAGAGTTGGGGACTAAACCCTCCAAGGCTATCCAAGAAGTAAATATCATTATCTCTCCTGTCTATAATCCTGAGAGTACAGCATCAGTGGTTTAGAAATTCCCAGTACTTCAGTTCCTTTAACACATCCATAGGGGCCATGAAATATCTTCTTACCCTTTTGTAATCTGTAATTTTACCTGCCTTGAAAGGCGATATTAGTACAGAAAATATTCTATCAGGAAAGCATTAGTTTCTTGAGAAGCATCATCACAGGTTTCTACTCTTTATTCTTGAGGGTTTGCAAAATGCAATCCATAACCTTTTTCGAAGGCAAGGTCATCCATATAAATGCTTCAACATCTTTCATACTGTCCAGTCATGATATGATAGCATCTGTGTCCATCTGGTTTTCTATACTGGTTGAATTTCTTCACTTTCCCCACACTGGAGAAGTTGGAACTCTTCCTCACTGAAGAGGATGCTGTTTTTAGTGGCCCAGAAAAAGACTTTCTCGATGTCAGTTTGAAGTTTCTGTGTATCATCCGCTGATGAGATTTTCATACTTATTCTAATATCTGGTGCAAAGGATAATATGAAATTATAACTTGTTTGCATGAATGTCTGATACTGTTTGAAAATGAGAAGCAAAACATGTGTGGGCACAGTTCCTTTGGGTAATGAGCTTTTTGTGATCATTACTTTTTTCTGTTGAGTACCCCAGTCATGGACAAAAGTCCACATCAAAGCCGGGCCTTAATTGAAATATTAAGAGAGTTATAAAATGGAAAAAGAAAAGACAAGGGAAAGTATTTCCAAACTTTGGAAGTGAAAAAACTGTCTTTTAAAATGTGCCAGGTCATAGTTACTGGGAAAGACGTGAAAGGTAGAGTTCTAAAGCTTTGACATGTAGGGAAACAAGCAGTTATCAAACAGCCCACCCTTGAGCTGCCGATGGCCACACTGTCATCATCTGATACAGCAACTTGCCAAGTATTGTGTGGCCTACCTAGTGGTCAGCACACCAGCAGCCAGCTCCTGAGAGCAAAAACCAAAGTAATATCAATAGAAGAGGGAAAGTGAACCAACATTGCAGTGTAGGGCAAGAGGGTCAAGTTTGGAAATTAGCCCAGAACAGTTTATGAGTTGGACCGCTTTACACTCCACACTATTATTAAGAAAAGATGCAGAGCTAGAACCACCCCAAATGAGAGCAGTAATCCATGCAAGGACAAATCAATCCTTTATATAAACGAAGCAACTGTTCAGTAGAAAAAAAATTCCACCATCTAAACAGGACACCCAGTTTCTTAAGAGGCAGACTTGGCTATTCCTGTAATGTAGGGTTTCCAATAAAGAGTAGATATTACAGTAATACCAAGTATGTTCAATGAGTCGAGATGGAATTAAAAAACCTTCAAAGGAGAGACAAGAGCTGTGAGGAGTTTTTGATAGAGAAATGGGGAGAAACTGGGTCTTGAAGGC
>JAUUDZ010041673.1:0-10713 GCA_032361705.1 Panulirus versicolor | reverse complement strand
GTTAAAGTGTACCTCCTCCAAGGGAGATCTATATGTACTGTTATAATTTATGTACATCCTCAAAGTCTGGATATTGATGATAGGCCAGAGTGTTTATTCACTAATGCCTGTGTCTTGGTTGGTGATATTAATGCAAGACATGATGTTCTAGGTACTGTAGGACACAGCAATATTAATGACAGAAGATAGTTACATTCTTTAGGGGAGTTTGATGATGTTGAAATATTGGGTAATGATGAGGAAGATTGGACTATGTGGTACTCTTCAATACAAGTGAATGAGGACGAGTGCCGAGATAGCTGGGGATTTCCTCAGTGATCACTTTGCTTCACGAGTCATTGTACATGCCAATAAAATACAGCAAATCATTGAGCGTAAAAGATATTACTTGTTGGATGACAAAAAGGAGGAACTGATCGCTGCTGTACAGGACTGGTATACAGGTTGTGAACCGAGAGATGTAGATAGCGTTTCTGATTATCTGTTACATATGATTGATTCTGTGCTGACGACCAAGAATTAAGATACAAAGGAGAAATGAGTAATGGGAAACATAATGTGTATTTTAAGATAAGTTAGGACAGGGTTAGAGTACGTTACTTAGAAAGGCGCAAAAAAAAAGTATTGAATTGCAAATCCTGATGATAATGAAATTAAGGAAGCGCTGAAAGTGACTACTATAATGTGCGTTAAGATAATGGAAAAAGAAAAGATGGACTTTTTATAGAGAACTGGTAAACATAAGAGCTTGAGTGACATCTGGAGGAAAGTAGATAAAGTATGAGGTGTTGATCCACAAGCCACGGCCAATGGACTTATTCATAGATGGGCTGGAGCGGCCAGATTTGCAGAATTACCACCTGCAGTGCAGCGATCATTACAAAGTAAAGTTAGGTTTAGGAGGGAACTAGTACTGAGTCAGTGTACGCTGGAAGATGATACATGTACACCAATAACGAGAGGCGATTTATTGTATGCGATTAAGAAGGGTAAATCTATCGCACCAGGGAAGGATGGAGTAACATATGGCATTATTAGAACATAAGAGCATAAGAAGTAAGGACAGTGCAAGAGCCCATGCTAGGCAGGTCATGAGTCTGTCCACCCTACCCCCAACCGCCTGAACCCATAAACACATCCAACCTTCGTTTAAAGCTACCTAAAGAACTTCCACTACTGTATTTGGCAGCTTGTTCCATAAATCTACTCCCCTATCCATTATTTCTTGCACTATCCCATGACGCTATTCTAAGAACTTTATTCATGTTACCTTTATTAATGCCCTTCACCCATTTAAAAACTTCAATCATATCAGCTCCAGCCCTCCTCTTCTTAAGTGAGTGTAAATTCAATCTTTTCAACCTTTCTTCATAAGTGAGGTTTCTGATTCCAGGGACCATTTTTATCATTCGCCTTTGTACTTTCTCTAAACAATCTATATCAACTGCATAGTATGGAACACAAAACTGTACCGCATAACCCAAATGTGGTCTCACCCACGCAAAATAAAGTTTCAATGATACTTTAGGAGTTTTATTAATAACAGTCACAGTAATGAATCCTAATCTCCGATTAGCCTTATTACACACATCAATACATTGTTGCCGCGGCTTAAGACCTTTGCTCACCAGTACCCCTAATTCTTTTTTTCGCATTCTGTTTTACCAATAGTTATATTGTCCAGTTTTTGATCAGTGTTGGATTCCACTTTCCATGCACCAGCCCCCTCTGATAATCGACCCTATTTTTGTATCATCGGCAAATTTACTTAAGTCGCTGGCTATTTTCATATCCAAATCGTTGATATATATAAAACGAATAAGAGCGGTCCTGTTGATGCATACCCTCTGTTTTCTGTCGGTGAACCACGCCTTAATCCAATAAAATACACAACCCCAACTGCCGTGTGCCGCTATTACTCTAAGCAGACGCTCATGAGTAGCTGTCAAAAGCCTTAAGCTAGCATTAGGGAGGGGCCCCCTCCAGACTTGTTCAGTATGTCATACAATGAAGGTTGTATTTCACTCAAGTGGAAAAAACAATAATCGTACCGATACCTAAATGTAATGGAGATATTCGGCCAATATCCCTAACCTCCTGTTTTAGCAAAATAAGGGAGAGAATAATGTTGGACAGGCTGTTGTATAAAGTTGAAAATCTTTTATCGTTCAATTTACATGGGTTTATGCGAGGGAAGCACTGCTGATTGTGTCATGAAGAGTTTGAGTATTGTCAAAACTACATGCAGAACATTTGTCTATTTAAAAGGAGCATTTGACAAAGCAAACAAAAAAGTTTTACTTGAAGTACTTGTTAACTTGGATGTTTCCGGGAAGTTACTGAAATGGATTAACGATTATCTAAGGAACAAAAAGGCTAGAGTTTGGTATCTAGGTTGGTATTCAGGAGAGAGACATGGAGTTGGGAACTCCACAGGGAGGTGTCCTTAGCCCTACTCTTTTTAATGTGCTAATAAATACAATAGCTCGGCATGAATTTCCCGGAGATACTCAGGTCATGATATATGCTGATGACATCCTGTTACAGTTTTAAGGGTATGAGTAACATGCAACAGACTTTAGACGCTTTGAGCAGACTTTGCTGTTGGATGAGTATTGTAATTAATGATGAGAAAACTTAGTATATCATGTTAATAATTTGGAACAGAGGATTAATTCTTGAATGGAATAAAGGCACAAGCACAAGCAGCAGTAGTGTACGGGAGATACAGCATCTGGAGAATGCATGCAAAGGGTGTTTAAGAACTTTGAGATATTTATCGTAGGATGAAAATGGCTTCGGCATCCCAGTTTTAAGGATGGTGTACGTCAGCACAGTACGATCAGTTGCTGACTATGCAGCACCTATTCTCATTACGTACAATAAGAAGGATATTCACAGACTTGAAGTCATACAAAATGGAGCCCTGAGAATAGAGTTAGGTTGTCAACGAAACACAAGAGTACGAATCATGAGAATGGAATTACCTTTACCAAGTATTGAACATAGGATAAAGGAACTTACTGTTGCTGCTGCTGTCAGATACATTAGGAGAAATGCAGATGATAGACTGTCTCGTGCAGTGATGCATTTGAGTGAAAGAAGAAATCTTAGTAATGTATTCAAGTATGCAAGGACTTTGTATGATGTTGTGAGGGAGTTGATAAACATTGTGTTTCCTTACCAACGTGCATAAGGTTTAGACCATTGCAAGAAGGAGGCATTACAGTACATATCTCGCAGCTTGAGTGGAGAAAAGCTGATTACCATCCCAGTCACTTACAGAATGTTTTTTTGGAGAAAATATTTAGCTTCCCCAGACGTAACCGTACAGATATACTGTGATGGATCAGTCTTGCATAAAGGCCAAGCGGGATGTGGTGTTTTCATAAGGGATTATCTTTTAGTAATGAGTGTTTCGCAGATGGAACAATTAGTAAAAGGATAAGTGATAACGCCTCATCCACTCTAGCTGAGTACATGCACTCTGTGAGGGTTTCAAGATTGCTATAGAGAAATGTAGACGGTGGAAGTGCACTGAAAGCCTTGTAGAGTAAGCACTCATGTAACTACCATGTTGTTAACATTTGTGAACGTCTGGTTATAGTACTGCAAAAGATGAAAGGTGATATAGAGATTATATGGATTCCATCACATGTAGGGATTCATTTTAGTTAAGTGGCTGATGGGTTAGTCAGGGAAGCCACAGTAAAGATGTACATAGATACTATTAGTTACAGGAGTATGGGAATGATGAAGAATGAAATGAGAATGATAATAGAAGAATGGGTAAATGTAAGTACAGGTGTGACTGCTGAACATAGTAAGACCTTACAACATTATCCGTATGTGTTAAATAGCATTCCTGTAACTTTTGGGGCAAACCTTACATCTGTGGACAATGTGATACTGAGGCTAAGACTGGAGTATGGATATTTTTGGCAGTTAAGTGGAGGGACTGGTCGACCCTATCACCTTTGCCATTTGAGGGATGGACATAAATTAGAGTTTATGCATTAAGTTGTGAAAAAATTTAACCATACGAAAACAATGAGATAAGTAATTCAAAAAGCATTTTTATTGTATGATTGATAATGGTGATTGATAATGGTGATTGAGACAATTCTTGCACAGTAAAAAAAAAACCTTGCACCAAGGTTGCAACACACTTGTAATGAGTTCAGTGTGTTCAAAATGAGGACCATTTTCCATATTTTTGCACTGTACTCCAACTAGAGGATGATGAAGATGAGGAAGGAAATAGTATACTACACTGTCCTTTTGATGTAAAATGTCAATAGATATTTTCATTTCAATTTCAGTTCTGCTTATACATTGATTAAGCTTTGAGGGTTAGTGATAAACAATGAGAACGGTGCACTATACACTTCTGATTCATCATTTGCTCGATCAGTCGACACGAACAAACACTCCTGAGCGAAGCGTTCTGTTCTGGTTTTGCGTTTCATTCCGACGTGCTGTTACTCTCACAATGCTTCGTCGACTTTTCTTGCCTGCTCTTTTCCTTCTGTTCTTATAGACACCTCAATCTTCAAGTAAAGCAATAGTTCCAATATCCAATTTGCCACGCTTAAATTTTTGTTTCGTTAAATCACTTCTTTTGTAGCTTATTTGTGTCACTTGATTACTCACGTTGGCTCAACTGGCAGGATTATACTTCGTTCAGGCATCATAGTGGGTATTTTGCCCTTGTCCATAGCTGGAGAACTTTCCAAAAATTTATCAGTATCACGTAGTAGAACATTTGTCCATTGCTGCACATGTATAGCCACATCATCCAACATTCATGTTGCTGTAAATCAATTGAATTAGATACAAATTTTTTGGTGTCTCAGATTTTAGACATGATCCTAGGTATGTTCACGCCACTTCATTTCCTTCTAGCCGTTATAGTTTTTGAGCTAATGCACTAATCAATAAATGTATCTCTCATGAGCATAGATAGTTCTAAGCAGAGCTTAAAATGTGTGCTTCTACACAATGGCAACAAATCTGGATAAAACCCAATTGGTCACTCAACTAAGATGACT
The DNA here is from genome assembly GCA_032361705.1 of Panulirus versicolor. Taxonomy (NCBI): domain Eukaryota; kingdom Metazoa; phylum Arthropoda; class Malacostraca; order Decapoda; family Palinuridae; genus Panulirus; species Panulirus versicolor. The sequence continues at coordinate 5,662 of JAUUDZ010041673.1, read as the reverse complement.
GAACAGCAGGAAACAATCGTCCTGGTCTTACAGAAGATATCATACCATGATCACCAATGGCTAATCTGTGTGGATCTTAAGACGGTGACTTTTCTCCTGGGTCAGCAGAGTGGATACACCAAGTATCCCTGCTTCATCTGTCTCTGGGGTGGTAGAGTTGAGGATGAGTACTGGGTGAGAAAACAATGGTCTCTGAGAGAAAACTTGATGGTTGGAGAAAAGAATGTAATCGCAGAACTCTTGGTTGACAGAGATAAGATCATTTTACCACCACTTCAAATCAAACTAGGTTTAATGAAACACTTTGTGAAGGCTTTGAACAAAGAAGGGGACTGCTTTGATTACATATGCAGAAGATTTCCAGCCCTGAGCATGGAGAAGCTCAAGGCAGGTATCTTCGGCGGGTCGCAAATCAGGGAACTCACGAAAGATTCAATGACCATTGCTGAGGCAGATGCATGGTCTTCGTTCACTCTGGTTGTAAGGAATTTTCTTGGGAACCATAAAGCAGATAACTACCCTGTGGAGAACATGTTCTCTTCTTTCCGTCAACTTGGCTGTAAAATGAGCATCAAAGTGCATTACCTCCACAGCCACGTGGCTCATTCCCTTAACAACCTTGGTGACCTAAGTGAGGAGCAGGGTCAACGATTCCACCAAGATTTAAGAATCATGGAAGAAAGATACCGGGGACACTGGGATACCCATGTGATGGCGGATTACTGCTGGACCATTCAACGTGATTGTCCTGGGGCAGATCACCGCAAGAAGTCTTTGAAACGCCGCTTTCGTGAGATGTCTGAGTAAATAAACGTTGTATCATTGATATGTAACTTTCTATGCTTGTTTTACCATTATATGATTCTATGGATGGAATTCAATCATTAATAAAAAAAAATATCTACTTGAATGAAGCCATTTCTTTTATCAAAAAGGGAACGATAATGATTTGTAGTCATTAATCATTGTGCCTGATCGGCTGTATGCATAGCAATTAGGGGTATATAATATCTCGATAACCAGAGTTTATAGAGCTGATGGCATATTTAGAATGAGTGACCAAAATTTACCTAGAATATAAGGCCTAATATCTCAGACTCCAAAATCTGTGTTCTCTATAATGACTTCATTTTTCATCATATCCCATTGGTACTGCATACTTAACTATAAAATCCTCGTTTTCCTTACACATTTGACCATGTATTACTGTGAGCAAACAATCTATAGAGAAAAAAACGAGATTACTTCAGAAATAAACTGGAAGGATCATGCTAAAGAAAATGACGTCAACACCAATACAAGATTCTGTGACAAGATGTAGGAAACAGTTTGATGGTTCAATACCGACCAAAAGAACTTGGGATGAACGAAAGGCAAAAAATGTGAACAGAAGAAAATAATAGAGAAAAAGAAAACATGTAGTAAGGAAGGAATGGAGGAATAACACAGGAGACAACAAAGCTCACATGAGAAGAAGGTTATGATTCACATGGCGAAGAATCATAGTTTTATATGTACACAAAAATACAAAAATCTAAGAATACTCAGGATCGTGATAGGTCTTGGTAAACCAGTATTCAGCACAAGAGACAAATATATATGATAATGAGATGTTCCTTCAGTTTGACTAGAATGTCATCACGGATGTGATGGCAGGCAGATACGAATGATATGAGACCTGCGATAGAAGAGCTAGAACTAAGAGAAATCTCAGCATCGAATTTAAGAGGATTTCCAGCAGTCTTCACTGAAAACTAAGGTCAGCTGCCCAGTGTGCATCATCCAATACATATAAGACAGGAGTAAAGGTATCTCATCAAAGCATATATTGCTGTACAGTAAACCATCTTAGTGGCAACAATTCTGAATCAAGTTAACTTTTCAGGTCAGCGTGGTCCTTACATTAAGAATCTCTTATAGTCTTATGCAGGTAATTTGCTTAATAGGACACTTGATTAGAAAGCACTTGATATTCCTCAACATCATCTTTACATTTCCAAAGAAAACTATATACTGTTAAGAGGATGGGCGATGCATTCCCTTTGAACTTTAACATTGGACTGCTACCTCGAGGGCAGAAGTGGACATTAAGTTTGTCGTGAGGTCATTGCGAGTATAAAGTTTGGCACCAGAATCCTTCATGCAACACTCTCCTCACTCTTAGGCTCATTGTTGTCATTACTAAATCTAAATGTTTACTCTAGACCAAGTATTCATTAGAACTAAGCAGGGACCTGATGGGTATCGAGAACATTACCAGATGGAACTTAGGGAGGACTTCGGAATGATAATCTCTCGTACTAACTCCATATCAAACAGAGGGAACCTGGCTCTCGTGGGGGCCTGGTGGAATAACAAGCCAAACCACCTTGGCCCATTGCTTAGGTCCCAAGAGCATAGGGGCCGCACCTCCTGAGTTGTAGGCAAGTTTAACCTCATCCAACAATCATATCAACACAGCAACATTTGTGTGAAAGAGTGACTATCACATCACAATTACAGCAGTTAAATGTAACTATATACACAATGATACATCTCTCCCATACATCTTTTTCATTATAATACCCTTAGTGAGAATTATGGACAGACCATCAGCACAATAAGTAAGGTCCTTTGATAAAACGAAGGTAGAAAGTAGAAAAGTGAAGATTGTGTTACGTTACATTATTCCATACAACGGTAACTTCCTCATATTGATACGATATAGATAAGCGTCCAGCTATGACAGACCGTACCCACCGCCAGAGTGAGTTCACAAGTTACGAGAAGGTCTTCACTTTATTGAAAATCTTAGAGTCCAGGAACAGTGAACTGAGAGGACTGCCCGGAAGACTACGATACTGGGTTGTTTCCATGATGAAAGAACTTAATATCTTTATAGAGAAGACACCCAGGTATGGAGATTGACAGTTAGGTTGTTTGCTTCACCCAAGAGGTAAAGAATTTGTATGTAATCAAATCTATCTTTGGTAAGTTGTGTGAAAATATTCTGTAGGTATAAAGGACAACGACGATGAACATTTCTTGGGGACGGGAGGTAGGGAAGAGGTGGTAACAGCTGATTGTGATTTACATGGCAGAGGAAACCAGATATGCACATGGCAAGATATACCTGCAGTTTTGCTGCTCCATACTTTATATTATCTAGAAAATATATCATGAAAGATATCATAGTTATCATGTGTTAGCTTCTGTAAAGCATTTCCCATTTGAGGGGGAATGATGGTATGTAAGTACTAACTACCAGAGGGACTGATGAATACAGCATGACACACTGTTGTCTTGACTTCTTCTTCCACATCTGTACTGTATGTGACACAACATTTGTACTGTATGTGACACAACATCTGTACTGTATGACACAACATTTGCACTGTATGTGACAAACATCTGTACTGTATGTGACACAACATCTGTACTGTATGTGACACAGCATCTGTACTGTATGTGACACAACGTCTGTACTGTATGTGACACAACATCTGTACTGTATGTGACACAACATCTGTACTGTATGACACAACATTTGTACTGTATGTGACAAACATCTGTACTGTATGTGACACAACATCTGTACTGTATGTGACACAACATCTGTAACGTATGTGACACAACATCTGTACTGTATGTGAGACAAAATCTGTATTGTATGTGAGACAACATCTGTACTGTATGTGACACAACATATGTACTGTATGTGACGCAACATCCGCACTGTATGTGGCACAACATCCGTACTGTATATGGCACAAAATCTATACTGTATGTGACACAACATCTGTACTGTATGTGACGCAACATCTGTACTGTATGTGACACAACATCTGTACTGTATGTGACACAACATCTGCACTGTATGTGACACAACATATATACTGTATGTGACACAACATCTGAAATGTATGCGACGTAACATCTGTAATGTATGTGACACAACATCTGTACTGTATGTGACACAACATCTGCACTGTATGAGGAACATCTGTACTTTATGTGACACAACATCTGCACTGTATGAGGAACATCTGTACTGTATGTGACACAACATCTGTACTGTATGTGACACATCTTTACTGTATGTGACACAACATCTGCACTGTATGTGATACAACATATGTACTGTATGTGACACAACATATGTACTGTATGTGATACAACATCTGTACTGTATGTGACGCAACCTCTGTATGTGACACAACATATGTACTGTATGTGACACAACATCTGAAATGTATGTGACATAACATCTATAATGTATGTGACACAACACCTGTACTGTATGTAACACAACATCTGTACTGTATGTGACACAACATCTATACTGTATGTGATACAACATCTCTACTGTATATGACACAACATCGATACTATATGTGACACAACATATGTACTGTATGTGACACAACATCTGTACTGTATGCTACACAATATCTGTAATGTATGTGACACAACATCTGTACTGTATGTGACACAACATCTTTACTGCATGTGACACAACATTTGTACTTTATGTGACACAACATATGTACTGTATGTGACACAACATCTGAAATGTATGAAACATAACATCTGTAATGTATGTGACAACATCTGTACTGTATGTGATACAACATCTGTACTGCAGGTGGAACATGTGTACTGCATATAACACAACATATATACTATATGTGGAACATATGTACTGTATGTAACACAACTATAATGTATGTGAAAAATGTGTACTGTATGTGACACAGCATCAATACTGCATGTGGTACTTGTGTACTCTAAGTGACACAACATCTTTGCTGTATGTGGAACATTTGTGCTGTATGTAGCACAACATCTATACTGCATGTGGAACATGTTTACTGTGTGATACAACATCTATACTGTATGTGGAACATGTGTACTGTATGAGACATAACATCTGTACTGTATGTGGAACATGTGTACTGTATGAGACATAACATCTGTACTGTATGTGGAACATGTGTACTGTATGTAGTACAACATCTATACTGTATGTGGAACATGTTTACTGTATGTGATACAACATCTATACTGTATTTGGAACGTGTACTGTATGTGGTACATCTATACTGTATGCGGAACATGTGTACTGTACATGACATAACATCTGTACTGTATGTGGAAGATGTGCACTGTATGTAGTACAACATCTACACTGTATGTGGAACATGTGTACTGTATGTGATACAACATCTATACTGTATGTGGAACATGTGTACTGTACGTGGTGCAACATCTATACTGTATGTGGAACATGTGTACTGTACATGACATAACATCTGTACTGTATGTGGAACATGTGTACTGTATGTGATACAACATCTATACTGTATGTGGAACATGTGTACTGTATGTGATACTACATCTATACTGTATGTGGAACATGCGTACTGTACGTGGTGCAACATCTATACTGTATGTGGAACATGTGTACTCTATGTAGTACTAGTACAATACAAGGATGAATTTCTGTGTTGAGAGAGACTGTATACACTGTAGCGTCTGAGACATCATCCATTAACTCAGCACAGACTTATATCATCTCAACTTCGCACCAGTTTCGTAAAACTTGTCTCATCGGAAAGACATTAGGCCACTTTAGATCTAGTAATGATGTCTTCTTCTTACGTTATCATTTTAATGGTCTGGT
>JAUUDZ010041663.1:0-10714 GCA_032361705.1 Panulirus versicolor | reverse complement strand
CTCATCTCTTTTAACACATGTATTCTTTGTCAACCTCTTCTCACTCATTCTCTCCTTATGTTGAAACCTTTTCTGCACACTCGACTATTCTCATTACCATGACACTCTCTTACCCCATCATAATTTACTCAATCAACCTTCTTCACACCACATTGTATCCTCATATGTTTTATTTCCAACCCATTCACCTTCTTTACATTCTCATCTATAGCATATGCCTCACAACTACACAACACCACTGGGACTATTATACTTTTAAACACTCATTTCTTCCCTTCCAGATAGTAACCTCTACTTCCACATAGTCATCCCATAACTTTTGCCCTCACTCATCTTGTGTCTCACCTTTGCTTCCATGGTTCCATTTGCTGCCATTTCCACTCCTTGGTATCTGATGCACTTCACTCCATGTTTTCTCCATTCACACTTATGTCCCAACTAACCTGCCTCTGTAGACTGCTAACTGTAATACCATGTATTTATTCACATTTATTCTCTACTCCTTTCACATACCCCAAATTCAGGAATGAACTCCAGCAGGCCCCAATCTAATTGGTAGGTGGAAGCCTAAGTATCGGCCAACCATTTAAATGAGAAAGCAATTTGGATGGCATACAATTTGGTATTCTGGTATATTTTGATAATTTCGGCCTAAAAGAAGTACACCATCGCCTCGGCGACCTCACCACCATTGTTTTTAAAGCTTACCTGTTCTTACTTAAAAGCTTATTATTTTAGATTCTTGGATAGATAAAGACCAATATCACTTGTCTTAGCTGTTTGATTGTTATATTTCAACAAAAGGAATGTGTGCATGTAGATTTAATCTAGTTCGAAGTTTGGTAGACCTGTCTGGTGAAAGCATTATGGAGAAAATTATTTTTTCCTTTACTTGTATTATTCCTGTAATTTCTTACCAGCTCATTTGAACACAATTTGGATGGCAAACACTGATATTGCGGTGTATTTTGGCTAATTTCGAGTTTTGCTATACCTGAACAATATTGATCTAATGTGAATGTAAAACTTGTATGAGTTTGTCTTTAACGATTTGTTTCGGGAACGTTTTCTGTAAATAACCCATATACAGTGTGGGAGCACGATAAGCGAAACTATGGGAAACGTTTTATGTGATTGGCCAACATTTTCTTTTTGTATCAAACAACGTTCTACCAGCTCACTTGAACTCACATTAGGCAATTGGAACAGCCTACTTTATTATTCTGGTATATCTTAGCAAATCAGCAAATTTGGCGTATTTCGGGATTTGTCACTCTTTCATATCAAATTGATAGTTTTGTCTAACGTTGGGGAATTCCCTGGAAGCTGATTACGCAGTAAAATAAGGGAAATTTGAACTTCATTGACTTCGGAAAGAGAAGTAAAAACAGTGTTCTTAAGAATGGGCTATACTGGTTCCTGTTAACAAGAATTCAAAAGGTCAAGTTTTTAGATAAAGGCGATAGTTGCATATCAGAATTGCATCTAGCTTAGAGGACAAAGACGAATGTCAGAGCTGGCCTTTCCCACTTCTGACGGCCACTGTACTCGGTAGTAATGTTATAGTGTATTAGCATTGTGCACGCATGATGATATTTTGATAAAGAGGATTGTGGGTGGGAGAATGTAAACTAAGGAATATAGATTTTAGTATTCTTTGATGTAAAAGTGCGCTCCAGCACCCAACACAAACGACCATGGCCGAGGGGTACCTTTAACTGAAAAAAACAGCACGAGTTTCCCCGAAGCCCAAGAACACCGAACACGACAACAGTAAAGCTTCCTTAAATGCATATTCCTCTCATCACCTCTTCCAAAAATGGTTGTCGTCGGATATGTTCCAGACGGGGTAACGTTGACAAATTTGTGAGCTATATTTGTAATGACAAGGTAATCCAATAAACAATTGCCTTATTATAAAAAATATACCTCATTTTAGGTTAATGAGTCAATCTCAGGGAATTAGGCGTTTCCGTCCTTAGCAAGCTACCTTGGGGGTTAAGAGACCCTGTTGCTCTTAAAGATAAAGTCCTCAAAAAAAGGGAAGGAAGGTTGGGTAGTTTCATAATCTGGAGGGAAGGATATATGTGGTCACATTTAGGAAGATGTGTTCTAAGTGAAAGTAGAAATTACAGTGACAAGATCAGTGTATTCTTAACATTATTTCATGTTACAGTTTGTTTTTGTTTGTTCTGAGAACAAGAGCTATTGATTCATCATGTGTTCTATATAAGTTTTGATAATTCGTTTACATATGCCAGTGTAGTTTTACCAAAGGTTTTATGGTATGATCTACCACTATCAGACAATATCAAACTAAGTGTTCTTAAAAACGAGTAAATTTTGTATGAAAGGAATTGTGCTAAATGTCTGTTTGTGTGTGTGTGTGTGTGTGTGTATGTAGGTCTTTAGTAATTCTGCATTGATGATAGTAATTGGGTTTAGATATTCCAGTATTTTGTTATGAAATGATCATATTTTTGTGTTCTTTTCTTTACTCTGTGCTATCAATCATTCTAGATATATCACTTTCGAAATAAGTATTTGCGTCAACGTGATGTTCTCTACTCGATAAAACATTTCAATTTGTTCACATTGTTGTATATTGCCCAAATAAACTCGTTCACTCAACCCTCACATTTTCATATTACTTTACGCAACACTAAATAACCAATTCTTGTACACGGTTTAACCAGTTGACTTTATCTGTGGTTGTATATTATTCTGAAGATATTTCGCAATAGAAGATACGCAAGAATATGCAAGTCATAACGTAAAAGGATCATGACAGTAAGCAGTACAACATGTGTCATAATGGAAGTGTTGAAGGTAGTGGGCAACCTGGACCATAATCCTAAAAGCACGGATTGGTCATGTAGGCAGGCAGGCGGGGCGCTACACGAACGCCGCTTGTGTTTGCTACTAGTGAATCATTTGACAGACGGCAGCCAGTTCAGGACAAGGCTGGGAATATTCCACGAATTACCAGTATAAACATCAAGTAGGTTAATCGTTGCCTCATTATTGTGATTTATTTTTGATATGTATAATTAGTTGGTCGAATGGCAGGTGAGTCTGGTGATTAATAACTGTAATAGCAAGGTAAAGACCTTGATGCTTGATTCAAATTAAATATTGCTTCATTGATTGTGATGGTTTCTGGTCAATGACCTTTAGTGTTGATATTAGAAAATGAATATAGGGGTTAGATATGAAGGATCGCTACGTACAGTACAAGGAAGAGGTATAGTTGTAAAATGGAAGTATGTGGATATAGTTGTGACTTGACCGTACCTACAAGTCAGGCAGGCATGATGGTAGGAGAATGTTATGTTATTAGTTCATCAGAATCATTGGAAGTGAACACTTTAAATACATGTCACTTTAGCCGGGGTTGGCTTCCATAAACCTTATCAATATTTCCTGATTCTGTAGGCTTGTTTCAGCTGACATGGGTTGAACAGAACTACCGTCCTGACAACTTTACATTCTGTTAACTGGAATATTTATTAAGATTGTGACTGCAAGCCTTTCGACATAATCGAAAGTTTATTCATTCATATCTGAGTAGTGGAATTGATTAATTATCTTTTACCATTTTCTTTCCAGATTCTTTCATACTCTAAAGTTGATAAAGTCGTCCAAGTTCCCACAAAATTCATTCCGAAGTTTTTAGAAAGGAGGGTTGGTGAATACTTTACTTTTCTTATACCATGTTATATGCAGTAGTATCAGTTTATCTTTCAGTAGAAAAATATTAGGAATATTTAGGAAAAGAAATAAAGATATTGAGTTTTGACTGGAAAATTAGATTGTCATTGATTGGAGAACTTGGACCTATGACTTACCTATGATAAGTGATAGATTACGATGATGAACTCACTCTGTGAGGTGATTTTCCTTTTTCAAATATTTGTTTAGTGTCTCATTGTTTTCCATGTTTTCGTTGTTCTTTATCAAAACTGTAGGAGAGTTTTGAAATAATTCTTTCTTTTCTGGCAGTATTAGAATGGAAAGCCAATTATATAATGATTTAGATTAGAAGAAGACATAATGTGCATGAACCTAACCTCAAGCAATGCCTGTGTACTTTCAAGTAATTTTGATTATGTAAATATAGTTAGTTGGCATCCTGGCTCCTCCTTTAATGTTTTCAGATTATCATTCATGCCTAAGTTACAGTGAGGTAGTTTAGTGTTGGGTGTCAAGTGACAGAACCCTTTGGGTGGTGGTTAGGTAAGGGAAGGTCAATTGGTGTCAGTTTTAACCTACGTTCCCAATATTTCATTTTGAATTGGTGTGTCAATTTTCACCCAACACTCCATGTACTTCAGGGTGAGTGGGTCTGTTTGTTTTAAACCAACACTCCCTGTACTTGTTTGACTATGGTTAAGAGAACTTAGAGTAAGTTTTCATTGAAAGGTGAATATCATCAGTTTTTTCACATTGTGAGATTAGTTGTCAGTTTTCTCAGCAGGTTTTCTTCCTTGAAGTAAGTCAACAGAGTCAGTTATTATTTTGTTTGCTTAACCTGATAATAGGATGATTAGTTTTACCAAACGTTGCCTGCTGTGGTTACACCATTTGTGAATATGCACCTTTGGTGAAGCTGTATCAGTTTTAGTTATAAAAGTGTATAGTCTTTTAACTTTGTCCATAGGAGTTCATTTCCCTGTTACTAATTATAATGATGAGAGAATCAGTAGACTTGGATTAAGAATGGTTTAGGAAAGTTTAAAGAGGGATGACTAAACAGAAACCTCCCAAATAAAAGGAATAGAAAAGATGGACTGATCATGATTATGAACAACTGGAATAGTTTCAGAGGACATGATTACAGGGTTCTTAAGAGACAAATCAGCAAAAGCATAGGATGACACTTCTTTTCACAGCATGTATTGATCATAGAGCAGATTGCCAAGCAAGTTTGTAAACTTGTCCACCATAAATCATTTCAAGAAAAAATATGAGAAAATAATCTGTTCACAATGATAGTACTTTCATGTATAATGTAATCAAATGCAAGCAACTAAAGTACCACCACATACTAGTCTTGTTTGCTTATACTAGTGAGTTATGAGAGAAAATTCTAAGAAATTTAAAGATTATTCTTGCTCTGTAGATTTAAAGGTGTCTGCTGCATAATCATCGATGACTTTGCTCCTTGACTTCAAATTAAAACTTGACCAAGGAAGGCAGACTTTAAAAGAGTAGGGAGATTGTAGATTAAGAAAAGGTTTGAAACAATATGATACTGTATTAGCTTTACATTAATGATGACTAGAAATTTTGTATTGTGAACACTAGACCATTTCACAGTATGACAGACATTACTTAACCTCTCACTTTTATTACTTTAGAAAACAAGCCACCATGGAAGATCTCAGAAGTGAATGGGATGCTGCCACCAGCTTTGCCTCAGGAGCTGTGAGTGAACGGTGGTGGAGCACAGTAACTCGTCAATACACGGAGGAGGGAAGGGTGTACCATGGTCATGCTTATCTTACTCAGTTGTTTGCTCTCTACCATCAACACCAAGAAAGGCTTAATAATCCCCAAGCAATGGCATTAGCCATATTTTTCCACAAGTATGTGTATAGAACATCCTTATTGCTTAGGATAATTACTTCACAGGTGCATTATAAGTATTGGGCATGTGGAGTATGTCCATTTGTAAGTAATTTTTTATATTCTATACTTCTTTACATGATTTTCCAGTAAGCTTATTATGGTAAGGACATGTCAATTTTATAGAAGGTCATATGAAATGGTATCTGAATTAAGAGGGCTGAGCTAATGTGAAAGGCTAAGGGCTACAAATTTGTTCACTATGTGAAGAGAGGGTTTGGACATGAGATTGCAGTGCCAGAACATCCAGAGGATATGCCAAGGAGGATTTTTAGAAAGGACATAAAGAAATATTGTATTACTGTTGGTGGATGGTTGGAATGTTCTAGTCAGTGAAACTGATGATTGGAATCGACTAATCAGCGAAACTTTGAATGCAGGTCGTTTTTAAATTTTAGAAAGGCTTTCTGATGTAGTTGTGGTGGATAGTTGGCATAGACTAACTTGTGAAACTAAGAATGCTAGCAGAATTCAGATGTTTGAAAGGTTACTTGTTGGCAAAGAAAGTTCAAGAGTCTAGAATTATTTCCCGTGCTGTACAATTAGGTAATTTCATGACATTCCAATCCTGCCTTCTTTCCTGTCTTTCTAATATTAATCCTGGCTCTGCAGTCATCCAGACATGCATTGAACAACTAGGGCTATATAATACACATTTATCTTACCCCATCTTTAACCACAAACAACCCACTCATTTGTTTGCTTGTCCAGTAATACATTTTAGCATTCCCTGTTTTTCTAGCCTTTTCCATCCAGTTCTTGCCATCATTCAGTCAGTAATTCCCACCTCTTAGTTGTATTACAATTTTTTCTATTCATAAATATTGTGTACTATATTTTTGTTTTTCTAGCATTTTTTCTGTTGATGTACATTGGGTCATGTTGTTTGCAGCTTATGCTTACCAGCTAATGTTCCCTGCAGTTTTCTTTGTTCTCCTTAAAACTCTTTTTTCTGTACTAAGTTATGATTATTACATCCATCTAATCCTTTTGCACAGGACCTTCATTCCACATTTGTATATACATTGCATGAAAGCATTTGTGTACAGCCTTGCCTCCCATACTGGGCATCTCTTCTCTTTGGAAAAGTCAACATTTATATGAAATTTTAGTGCCTGAATTGAATATTTATTTTTGTGGTATTTTTTTAACTGTAGAGATATATTTTTCTGATGGCTTTTTGGATGATTCCTTGCTTAAGTAGAAAGAATTTATAACCTTGCTTCATGTGCAGCTTTTACTGTCTATCTTGGTGAGACAACATAATCAGTTTGTAAACAAATATACATTTATTCCTTGGGATTCGTGTAGATGGCAGTTTGATAAATCAGCCATAGTCGTACCTTGCTGGGGTGTAGCAACGTCACAGGTAGCCAAGAACGAGATACCTTTTCTCTGAAAGATACTGTAGAAGGAATAGAATTTTTTTTAAGTATTGTCACACAGACAAGTATCCAGGGAATGCATTCTTTTATGTTTCCACCCTTCACAGTAATAGGCCTCTAGTCATGTAAACTCAGAAAAATCATACCAAACACACTTGATTTTGTCACGTACGCATATCACTGTGGCCATTATTTTGATGATACCAAGCCAAGGTATCTACAGCAACACATTTTAATTTTTTTCAGGATGCGCCTGTAGAATTTACCTCACTCATTATTTTAGAGTTCTGGTGACAGGTGATATATCAACAAAAGTCTTTTCAAGTCATGTTTTATGTTTACTAGTGAGTTATTGCTTGATTAGTATTCAGTTGTTGCTAGTTTTGTAGTAATGTTACATGACATTATTTTTTTATCATCACTGGTACGTTGTTTAAAAGTTAAATCCAGATCTGGAAATCTCAGCTGACCATACCTATGTGTCATCCTGAGAAATTGGACTTCTCTAATGAAATTCCTGTGGATGTGAAACTAAGAGTAGGTTTTCAGAGAAAGGTAGCTTAAAATGATATCTGACTGGCAGAGGGAATAATATCAATGGATTGATTGTTGTGTTATTGGTTGATTATAACTGAACATTCATTTTTGGATGTGGTATGATGACAGATGAGATTGAAATTTAATGTTTGGTGTCATCTTCAATATTTATTCGTAAATTTTTTCATTAAACCCAGTCAATTAGGGCCTTGACAGACACTAATAGCCTCTTGATTCTGTCTTTCATGAAGCTGAATTACAATCCATTGATTTTTTGGTTGTCTTTTATGATCTTTAACTACTCATAACCATGCTATCTTCATCTTCTTCATATGGTTTATATGTCAAATCTCATATTGCCATTAAACTTTTTGATTTATCCCTTCCAATTGTAATATTGCTTGATATGTCTCTGTTTCTCAGTGACATTTTTTTCCTTTCTTCATTTTGCCATATCACCCTATATATTTTGGAACTTCTTTTGTTAGACCAACTCCTCTGTTGTATTTGAAATTCCATCCCTAAATTTTCCCATACTCACTGACTTGCCCACATGTTCTACTTTCTTATCTTTGATTTAGTTATTTAGGTCCATTATTCATTTTCTTCATGAAGCTTTTTGTATTATACATATCTGCTGTGACTTTTTTATTTTGTATTTTTGATCCCCAACCACCATATAGAAAGGCTACATGTTTGGCACCACTTTTGCTGCCCAAATATGTACTCTTAAGAAATTTTGGTAATGTTCTCTGCATGTTGTTTTGGCTTCCAGCTTGATGACATTCATCTGTCTAGATTGAAAGTATTATTTTAAAAGTTTTATTGACTTTGGTATCCTTATCATGAAGTGTACATAGGTTATGCATTGTATTTATTGTCACTTGACACCATTCAAAAGATTTCATGTTTGTATTGACTTTTCTCCACTACCCTAGACTTCATTTAACATGACTTGTAACATATATTTTTGCCTTAAGCCTCATTCTGATAGATACTTAAAAGTCTTGTTATGAAGAAAACACTGTAGTGCTACAGTCAAGCATGCAGCAAAATGATTCATAACAACAAATAAATAATTCTTATGTAATCTCTTCTTTAGACTGGAGTATAACCCACGTTCTGGTGATTCTGATCTTAAGAATGTTGAGAAATTTGATGAGTTCATCTCAGAAGCAGGAGAAGGTCATCAGGTAATATTCTTCATATTCAGCACTTAAGTAGTAGACCATGAAAATGTTTGCTTGTGATAAAGATTTTTCTTATAATGTGTTAATGATGTGTGAACTGCAGTAAAATCATTAAGGTATGATTTAGAAGTGTTATAGAAATTTTTGGTTTTTGGAAAAGTGAATGTGAGCAGCATTGTATGCTTCAGTAATATAGTTTACTTTGTCCACCCACTTTATGTGATTGTTTAAAGAAGGACTGCCTAAACAGACATTATAGTTTAAAGTATGGATGAGTAGTTGAACTATCATTAGGAATAGGGAAGAAAAAATACTGCATCCATTCTGTCACACTTTCTCTTCCTTACTTCAACGTAACAGCTGTAATGCATCCACTCCAGGAGGTTTTCCTACCTCCAACCTCATTACTGCCCTCCCTTCTTACTATAGACCACAGCACTTTTATCCTTTTCCTTCCACCCTCTAAACTCATGCATGTAGCAACGGCTGCCTCTCCTTTCCCACATTTATTTCCCACATTATGTATTGAGCTGCTGAATTTCACAACCTTTAACAGTCTCTGTCTATACACTGTGAACAAAACATTTACATATGACTGCATCCTTCCATTTACTGCACTTTCATCTAACTTTCTGTTACCCTTCTTTCATACTCTTTGTTGGATTCTTTGTGATTCATCTTCTCCCCTGCCAACACTTTTACCTCTATATTCTTCCTCACCTGCAAGGGAACTGCAAAATTGTCCGAGTCTTCAGAGAATCCTCTTTCAACTCTAGTATCCATCATAACCTTACTCCCACAGCCACATAATCAGTCAAGCCCTTTTGTTCTTCTTTTTGAACATTTCTCATCCATGAATATCTGTGAATCATGCTGAAGAAGGGCATTTGCAAGAATAAGCCCCTCAGCACAGATATCCACAAGATATTTTCCATTCTTATTTTCATCAGGCACTCCCATTTACCAACTGTCTTTCCAATTTCTTCACATCCTAAAATTGCAATTATACCACCCATTACAACCTCCTTCCTCTCCTCAAACCCATTTTTACAGCTATTCATATTTCTTCAGAAACACTTCATTTCATTATACCCTGCATATTATCACCCCATAGGGTCATGATATGCCAACCCTTCCCCAAGGCCCACATCAACTCTCAGTGGCCATGTATAATTGCATACAGAAGTAGTGAAGTTATGATTTTTGGTTTAGACTTTTAAGGAAGGTGAAGTAGAAGCCAAAGTGTGTGGAAGTGCATTCAAGAAAAAGAATATGACTAGGTGATGTGAAAACTATTAAGGGAAGGATACAGCAGCCTTTTGATATAGCAGTTAATATATCCATACATAAAAGCAGCTGTATGGTCCTGAGACAAAGGAATGGGAGGAGTGAAAATGAAGGAAGGAGGCATAAGGTTGTGAAAAAAAAGGAGAATTTTGACGTAGCACAATTGAGATAATTGATAGCGTTAGATTTTTTTTAGGAAATGTATATGTGTAATTGTTTGGACAGGGAAAGTTGGTTAATCTGGTAAGCATTGAATTTGAGTGTAGAAGAGAGATACTGAAAGATTGAATTCTTGGATGTGTGTTGCAACTAGAAGTTTTACATAAAATGGCTTGCCTATGTTTCAAGAACTGTTTGATGCATGCATATTATTATTATTATTATTACCTCACTAATGCAGGAAACAGATGAAGTAGGAAAAATATGAATTTTTCAAACTTGATCATCATTTTCCACATTAGCAATTTAGTGCCTGGAACAGATGAAGAAAGACTGCATTCACTCACAACTATTCATTAGCTATCATATTATTAGTATTAGTATTAGTATTAGTGTGTGAAAGAAGAATGCTGAGAGTAAATGTGAATAAGAGCAAGATTATTAGGTATAATAGGGTTGAGGGACAAGTCAATTGGGAGGTAAGTTTGATTGGAGAAAAACTGGAGGAAGTGAAGTGTTTTAGATATC
>JAUUDZ010041652.1:0-10714 GCA_032361705.1 Panulirus versicolor | reverse complement strand
CCTTTGCTAAACTTGTATTTTTTTTCATTGCAGTTTTGAAAACCCTCTTTTTTTTTTGTCATCTCATCCTAAATTTGTCAGATTCTTGATAAATAGAGCAGCTGTGCTTCTCTAGAATAGGTCTGCAAGTCTATGAATAAAAAACAGGACAGTAATGGATACTGAGAGTTTAACAAAGGAGTGCAGAACTTAGATCATGGAAATGAATAAATAATAATAAAAGATTCATGTTTCCTTACGTTGAAAACTTAACCTACAGTTTAATATATATTTGGTTAACTATGCTATGGCCTCATAATTATGCTTTTGGTAGGATTTACCTTATACCCTTTTACACTAAGCTTCAAACAATTGCATATGATCATAGATGATACAAAAATTTTAAGAATTAAAAATTAAATGGGAACATCGTGCTTGAGTATAAGTGCAGGAGGGGTTTCTTTAGTCATATAGGGTGCTTTACCATGTATTTACTATATGAAAATTTTTACATTTGGTAATTATTTTATTAGCTCATGTGATAAATTGAATTTCAGATGGGTCGAGAACTCCTAACCCAGGGAGCTGAGGGCCGAGTATATGCTGCACAATGGCTTGGACGTCCGGTAATTATAAAGCATCGATTTCCCAAGCAGTATCGTCATCCAGACTTAGATAACTTTATTACACATGAACGAATGAAAGCAGAAGCACGTGCACTAACAAGGTGTCGTACTTTTGGTATTAAGACTCCAATTGTGTATGATGTGAATTTGGAAAAAAATGAAATGATACTTGAGAAAATTGCTGATGGTTTAACTGTCAGGAATTATATATATGAAGCTGTGAATAGGAATCTGTCAATGGATAGCTCAGTTATGTTGTGCATGGCAGAGAGGATTGGTAAAGTTCTTGCAAAGATGCATTCAAACAACATTATACATGGGGATTTGACAACATCAAACATGTTATTAATTCCCCCATATGATTCTTCAGAAATTATTCTCATTGACTTTGGACTGAGCTCTGTTGACGAACGTGTTGAGGACAAGGCAGTTGATCTTTATGTTTTAGAACGAGCTATTTTGAGTACACATCCCAGCACAGAAAAGTTTGTTTCTCATATTCTCTCTGTGTATGGAAATGGAGGTGAAACTGCTAGAAATGCGATCAGACGTCTAGATGAAGTTCGGTTACGGGGAAGAAAGAAACTGTGCTTTGGGTGACTTTAGGTAATTCGAAGACATCCTAGGCAGAGGTGCCTATACTAGTTATTTGATGAACTTTTAGATTATTATGATATTTTATTACAGGATTTGGATGAATCTTTTTCAATGAAGAATATCTGTATTGTAGAATTATTATATATGCATTATTTTTATTTCAAAAGATTCTTTAGTTTTATCTTATAATAATAAAAGGCAGAAACATTCGTCTGCATTTCAATCTTTCCTTACTACTATTAGTACAAAGTATCATTTGTCTGTGTTGATACATTTTGGTATAACAGAAATGAGATCATCTTTTAAATGTACAAATTCTTCAGTGAAGGAAGAGTATTCTATAAACTCATTTTCAACGTATATGAATCCTAGGTATGTTTACTTCCAAGTGTTAAACTAAGTTTGATATATAGATATTTGAAGACATATAATATGTAATGAACTATTGCAAATGATAAGGAAAGGTGCAAGATCGGATTTTGTAGTCAATCTTTTCAGGCACATATTTTGTATATTCTCAGTTTACTAATAATCCTAGTTCTAATAAAGTTTATAGCTCAGTTTCCAATAATTGACTGTATGGGAAGATTTTCATACCTGCAGATGTTTACTTGGCAAATTTTTCTATTTGAGGACAAAGCAAAAGACCTCGTTTTGAAGAGCTATAATGAGTGTGGACTGTGACGAGATTTATATCATAACTGATATATAATTCCAATTCAAGTGCATATTTTGAAAAATATAATTAGAGGTTAGAATGCCTAAGTGCACAAATTTTTAATTGGCTGTGCACATGGCAAAGTATTGAATAAAGTAGAAATAATTATTGACAGGCCTTTCATTTGGTTATAACCACAGGACCATATGGGTCTCAGTAGACCTGGAAAAGGGAAGACTTTGACTTATGGCTTTATGTAATGTTCCTCTTAAAATTCCAGGAAGAGTACATGTTAGTTTGGAAATACCAAGCAATTATTTGAAAATGTACTGGTGTTTTTTGTTTTATCTACCAAATTTTAATTATTTGCATACTTGTATCAGAGTGCATTTTATATATTTGAATGAAATATTGCATACAGAAGCCTTTTCATTTACTCCAGGCCATGCCAACTTATGGAATGTACTGTGGTCTTTTCAATTAGCTTCGGTGACAAGAAATAGCTAATATCTTTCCTATCCCTTGAAGAGGTAAAATTCTGACAAATGTAGAGTTAACCTAACAATTTACAATTAAATTTTGTTCATGGACTTTACTAGTGACAAATACGTCACCAAAAGCACAACCTATGCAATCCACCCACCATGAAACAATGCTCAAGATTGGGTTGGTGTGGTCACTAGATGATTGGTCAGTTAGGCTGTTCAACTTTTGTATAGCCCAAAGTGAAGTATCTGAGGACTGGAAGAGTGCTTGCATATTGCCCTTGAATAAAAGCTATTTATCATTTTAAATCTTTGATGCTTGTTTCCTCTGGGAACTCCCATGAAGAGGGTAGCCACAGCATCTCCACATATCCCTGTCCTTATATGCCTTCCTCACACACACCATTTTTTCCCTCCAGTACTCTTCCAGTTTATATTCCCATGTCACAGGTGGTTTTCCTTTCACACCAGTCATTTTCATATTATCATACACTCTTCACATGGCAAAATATCCACCACTGCCTTAATGCAATCAGCTTCATAAACAAACTGAAAACCATGGTGACATAACACACCTCTCCCACAGACCAACCTTCATTTGGAACCATTCACACTCTACCTACTTGTACACATGCCTCACAACTTTGATAAAACTTCTCTACTTTTGGCAACTTTCCTCCCACACCATTTATTCTGAAGACCTTCCACAAGCCAACTCTACATGCTTTCTCCAAATCCATGTGTTGTACAAATCCGTATCTGTGCATTTCTTAGACATTCCTTAAAGCAAAGACTTTATCTACTTCTAAAATATCCCTAGGGGAAAGAAAATACTGCCCACATTTTGCCAATGTGTTACAGAAGGTGACTAAGAGGGGCGAGGGTGGATGGCTGGAAATCTTCCCTTCCTATATTACATTCCAAAAATAAAAAAGAACAGAGCAAGGAGCCAAAAGAGGAATTTTCCCCTTTCAGGCTGTTATCTGCTCTTGACACTAACTCATGTGGGAAATGGCATGTATGAATTTTTTTTTCTCCATACCTCACCTCCCTATCCACATCTAGGTCTCAGAAATTTTCACGGTTTATTCCAGATGCTTCACATGCTCTGGTTCATTCCATTAACAATCCTAGTACATATGCTGCATCGTTACAATACACTCTATTCCATGCATGCCTTTCACCTTCCTGCATGTTCAGGTCCTGATTGCTCAAATCCTTTTCATTCCATCCTTCCATCTCCAATTTGCTTTCCATTCTCCTTGTTCCCTCCACTTCTAACACATATCTCCTCTTTAGTCTCATACATGTTATTACAGTGTAAGAAGTGGATGAAAAACTTTTATTTCTTTTAATGATTATCTTTGAGACTAAAGGTTTATTTTTCAAAGACAACTTAAAATCATGCCTTTTGAGCAATAGAGAAGATAAATTATCAGGACGTTAAGGAACATGGGGAAAATAAAAGTTGTTGCTGATAAGCATCAATCATGAAGGGCATGTTTAACAGTATAGTATAATAAAATAACAATGTTGTATAGATGGGTCTTGGTCCTTCAAAGTAAGAGAGGAAGGGGTAGATGTGCAGGAAATGAATTGCCAAAGGATAACATGCAATGCCCAGGGGGTTCATCGTAAAAGTCTAGTCAGAAGTGGTATGAGTGGTCTACGAAGGATGAAGAAAGTCTGGGCATATGAAGAGAACAGGCAGACAAAAAAGATTCAAAACTACAGAAAGCATTGGGGGGGAAAAAAAAAAAATAGATGGAGTGGAGGCTTTTTGTAATGGGGGTTAAACACTTTAAAACAGTAAGAAGGATGCACGAGCTAGATTGAATGAACTGTAGCAGTATATGGTGGCTGGGAGATGAAGCATCAATGGGCTAGAGATGGGCACATGAAGCAGTCTCTGGTGTCAGGAAATTATGCATCAACACTTATGGATAGGTACAACTTAGGCCATTGTATTTCTTCCTGATGCTACCTTGCTTAGAAATAAAAAGGAGTTACATAATTATAGGAAAAAATATACACAAATAAAAGACAAACTAAGTATAAACACAGGTATAATATGTAAACACCATAAAACTAAATGTTAAAATTTAATGAAATGATATACCAAGGAGGTGTGTAAAATCCAGTGTGTAATGCTGGGAGACTCAGTTAAGAATAAAGAAAGCAAGCAATTCATATACATATATTTACATTCCATGGTTAAGTTACATATGTACATTCTTACATTTTGAGACTTCATAATAGGTTATCCTATCATAATTAATTATACTGTTTAATCTGCTTTTGAAAACTTAAGAGCAATATTTTGCAAGAGTTGATATACTGACGGATCACAATTTATCACAATAATTATCGTTAACACACCTCAGGTAATATAACTTGTACTTTTACAAGATTCCCTCCCCAAGACTGGCAAATTTGAACTTTAGTATAATAACTGGGAGAAAAATTAAAAATTTCAATTTATAAATGATTTACAAATTCCTGCAGTAGATCAAAAACCAGAGTGGATAGGGGCTTCAGCACCCAAGGACATTTACTTAAAAAAAGTCACAAACGCTTCCTTATGACATTTGGACAAAATTTCAAAAAATATTCTGTCACCCATATTCAACTTTATCATATATATATATACAGAAATGGGCCTCTAATAAATATGGAAAAATTATAAATACATAAATAAAATTATTAAATGCCACAGCTGTATATGTTTCATCTCTACAATATATTACATACCTTTTACCTTATACCCAGCAAAAACAGATACATGATATTGCTCAAATTTCTGATGCCTGAGTTTTCAAAAGGTATCAAATTATGTAAAAATGCTATACATACAACTCATGTACAGAAACTCTTGGTCCTAAGTTTTGTTGCCACCTTCAAATGGACTAAAAACAAATTTTTTGTGGTGGATGAATCAACAAAAAAGCCATGAAGATCAAGCCCTAAATGAAAAATGAAGTAGAATGAGAACTACAGACTCTAACTCATATTAAAAAAAATTGTTTTTTAAGGTGGCCTGAGGTGATACCTAAATGTGTCTACAGCATGCTACTTTCACCATTACGAGTTTCATAATCATACTGTAATAATGACACAAGGATCATGACAAAATAAAAACACAAGAAATACCCCTTAAATGAATACATTAAAATGAAAGTGAAAACTATGAATTAAAAATAAATTATGGAATATCGGAAATAAAATCTTCGTACTTAAAACATTATCTCTGATTTTAATGTTTGGTAACTGCATTAAAATCAAAGACTATGTTTATCAATAAAATGTCTTTATCAGAGGGTAGCCATATTATTCATTTACAGTACCCATATCCTTTTAGTAGATGACATATCAAAAAAGTTTTCTATATATAAAAATACTACAACCTCTTTTCAAAACCAAGCAAGGTATTAACAGAATATCAAAAAGGATCATGTTCTTAAAAGAATCAGCAATACTTACATCATCTTATGGAACCACAGTGTTTTATCTTGCACATGAAACAAACTCCTAAATCAGAACTTGTACTTTTAGCCAAACATGCACTGTTTTTTTTTCTGCAGCCAAAGGCACTCCATTTCCCCCTTGCACACATGTGAAAGCTGATAAACCTGTTAAACCAATGCTAACTTTTCTTTAAACAAGCTAACACAGTTTAACTAAAGTTATGAATAGACATCAGTATCCACATTCACATGTGCTGTGAAAAATGTAAAAAATGACTACCCAATCCCCTCAACATACTCTAGGGCCATGATCTTAATTCTACATCCATTATAAAAGGAAAACTATATAAACACAGCACTTTACAAAGAATGCCTTGTCAACAATTAGCTTATAACAGGCAACAGTTCTAGCACCTCAAAGAGCTGGGTCCAAACTCACAGGTCATCTACTCATGAGATCAGTCAAAATGAAATAAACATTTGCACATATGAAGTTAAAATATATTAAGGAAATTACTTCCTTGCAGTTTCTGGGATTCTTTTTCTACAGCAACACTTAAACAAGTATATACACATCTTACTTCTTTGGATTGGCAGGTGGTTTAGCAGGGGCTTTGTGGGTCTTTTCCTGACTTCTGGTTACCATGGATTTGTAACTCCAAGTGTGTGAGCGAGTATGAACTCTGGCAGATTTAGGTACAGGCTCACTAGACGATTCATCTTCAAGATCCGAAGTTCGCTTACGCTTGGGAGCAACAGCCTTTGAGGAACTCTGGTTTAAAGTTTCTGCAGTTCCTCGATTAACTGACTTCAGTACACGATAGGATGAATCCATTGCTGAATTTCCTATCGGCTGCTTACCTTTGGTACTTGTTCCAGCCTTTTCCTCCTTGTGCTGTTCTTCATTCCACTCATTATTGTTATTTGAAGCAACAGGGTTTTGCTCTTTATTCTCAATCTCCATACCAGGAGTTAAATGAATGTTTGATCTTGTTCTCCTTCGTGTGTCATTTTTTTCCGTGGACACAGTTCCTGTTGCACCTTTCAACCTGCCACATATTCTTCTATGTTTTCTCCATCTATCATCAGGCCCTGGACTCACAGTACTGCTTGACACAACCGGAATTTGTATGTCATCTCTTAAGTGTCTGCTTTCTGTCCTACTGTCAGGCCTATTTTCAGACAAGATTTCTGGCCTGTTATCAGATCTGCTTTCTAGTTTCTTTTCTGATCGACTGTCTGGTCTGTTCTCTGACACAATTTCAGATATACTATCTACATCAAATGGAGGGGATGATGGTAAATTCTTAGTTGGCACTACCCTAGAGGCTAGCTTGTGTGCACTAAGGCCATTTAAGTTGTCACCTGAAGTACCAGGAACTGCATGTACTCCCACACACCCACATTCTGAACAACCTACCTTAGTTGTTTCTGCACCAATCACAGTTTGATTATCAAGGTCACTAATATCACGACCCCCACACCCTGCATTACCACTATCTTGAAAAGTGTCTGAACACCCATGGTTACTTTCTGACACACCAAGCTGGTTTTCCTGCTGTGCGGTCTGCCATTTCTCTGGGAGGCGTTCCTTGATGCGCAGTACTCCCCGACTGCCTTCATGCCTTGTGGCCTGACTCTGGTTGTACATGTGAACTTTGACAAGTTCATCACTATCTTCCTCAGTTGTTGGTACTCTGCTGGGTGGTTTAGTGGGAGATCCTTTTTTCATTCCTTTTTGCTGAAGCAGCACCTGAAAAGAGTAAATGAAAGAAATCTTAATATTATCAAGATATTTCAATGCTATACCCAGATGGGTGGAAAGGAGCACAAGAAAATTAGTCGTGATATTCACTTGTAACTACTTTCTTTAGTAGTAGTAACCAACAAACAGGGAGGCACAATACCAGTACTACCTGCCTGGGTATCAGGAGGGTTTGTGACATCTGCTTAGTAAGCCAGCACTTTAGTGGTAAAGTTGCACTCCTCTGACTTGGGTAGCTGTCTTTTCTTTCTGCCTCACTAACATGTGGACTACTGGTGTTCTGGCCACAAACATAGAATCTCTCCTAGTCATATGTAACACTTTACAACACTTAACTCATGCAGCTCATTCTTTGTAACAAGATTTTCCTGCAGTGAGCACTATGCACTAGCCTTGTCTTTTGCCAAAATGGTAGGAGCAGTAGATAGTGGTAGTAGGTAGGGACATTCAGGCAGAAGCATTAGGTGGAAGCAGTGCGTAGAAGCATTATACAGAAGTAATCAATAGGAAAATTAGGTAGCAGCCTCTGCAAACACTGCACTAGACTTGCCGTATGCCAGTGGCCTGTTAAGGGTGAGGCACTAAAGGCTAAGAAACAGCACAGGAGTTCTTTAGTTATGTTGACTCTGTTGCCGTGGCCATATATATTCAGCACTTTTATGATGTGATAGTACACAAAACATCACGTATCATTTCAAATGATAAGTTCAAATCAGTGAGAATATTTCCATATTCAATTCATTCCCTCAGTAGCAAAGACCTTTAATAACAGGAAAATTTGCCATTCTGCTAACACTTCTGGAAAATCATTATCATTCCCAGTATCCTGAGACAATTTTCAGGACTATGCAGAAAGAATATTTCCCATCAAAACTACAAGTGGTCACTGAATCCGATGGAGTAATTATGCAGTGTGTGGAAAAAAGGCATATCTTTGTCTGTTTCTAGAGCTACTATGCTAACAAAGGCATGCTTGCCATTTCCTGTGATAGTAAGGCAGCATCAATAACAGATGACAGAGCCTTAGAAGGCATAATGCTGACTTACCTCCTTACTCTGTCCTTTCTTTTGAAACGTAATACTGGAAAGGAGGATTTCCTCTGACCCAGGTAGCTGTCTTTCTTTTCTGCCTCACCGACATGTGGACTACTGGCATTCTGTCCACAAACATACACTCTCTCCTTATATGTAACACTCGACAACACTAAACTCATTCTTCATAACTCTAGATTTTCCTGAAGT
The DNA here is from genome assembly GCA_032361705.1 of Panulirus versicolor. Lineage (NCBI taxonomy): Eukaryota > Metazoa > Arthropoda > Malacostraca > Decapoda > Palinuridae > Panulirus > Panulirus versicolor. The sequence continues at coordinate 1,898 of JAUUDZ010041652.1, read as the reverse complement.
GAGCACTATGTGCTAGCCCTTCCTTTTGCCAAAATGGTAGGAACAGTAGGTTGACGTAGTAGGTAGGAACATTTAGGCAGAAGCATTAGACAAAAGTAATCATTACAAACATTAGGTAGGAGCCTCTACGAACTGCACTAGATTTGCCTCATGCCAGTGGCCTGTTAAGGGTAAGGCACTAAAGGCTAAGAAACAGCACTAGAGTTCTTCAGTTATGTTGACTGTTGCCATGGCCACCCCCTTTGAGGGAGTTCATTGGAACAGGCATCCGAGATATAGAGATACAGTGTTTACTTTATGTTAATTTTTAGTCTGTTTTCTTTATGTTAATTTTTAGTCTGCATAAAATATTCAGCACTTTTATGACATGAGAGTGAACCAAACATCACATATCATTTCAAATGATAATTACAAGTCATTGAGAATTTTTTCCTTTTCAATTAATTCTCTCAATAGCAAAGTCCTTTAATAACAGGAAAATTTGCCATTCTGCTAACACTTCTGGAAAATCATTATCATTCCCAGTATCCTGAGACAATTTTCAGGACTACGGTATAAGAATATTCACATCAAAATTACATCTGGTCACTGTATCTGATGGAGTAATTACGTGGTGTGCGGAAAAAAAGGCATATTTTCATCTGTTTCTGGAGCTACTTTGCTCACAAAGGAAATGACAATCAAGTATTGAGGGGAATCATACATGCTCGCCATTTCCTGTGCGAGTGAGGCAGCATCAAGAATAGATGACTGAGCCTTAAAAGGAATAATGCTCGCTTAGCTCCTCACTCTGTTCTTTCTTTTGGAAAGTAATACTGGAATGGAGGATTTCCCCTGATCCAGGTAGCTGTCTTTCCTTTCTGCCTCACTAACATATATCTTATCATATGTAACACTTGACAACATTTAACTCACACAGCTCATTCTTTGTAACTCTAAATTTTTCAACGGTGAGCACTATGTGTTAGCCCTGCTTTTTGGCAAAGTGGTAGGAGCAGTAAACAGAAGTAGTAGGTAGGAAGATTTATGCAGGAGCATGAAGTAGGAGCAGTAGGCAGTAGTAGTAGGTAGGAGCATGAGATAAAAAGCAGTCATTAGAAACATTACGTAGGAGCCTCTGCAAACACTGCACTAGACTTGCCCTCTGCCAGTGGCCTGTTAATTACTCATTTAGATACTCAGAAAAATATGGGAGGAAATTGGCGAAATAAATGTAAGCCTTACCAAGTATGAATGATTATCTTTGGTCCAAACATTCAACAGTCAATAAGATGATACAGTAAAATGTATTATTCACATACTTTTTCTGCATGGATGTCTTTAGGAGTTTCTTTCGTATACATGAATTGATAATCATCTAAATATTCAGAAAAATAAAGGAGAAAATAAGCGAAATAAATATAAGTCTTACCTGTCAACAGTGTTCATTTAGTGCGCACGCCCAGCTGGCCACGGGAATTTGAGAGTTTCACGCATATTCTTAAAATAATGGGGGTAATTTAGGTAAGCGCGAAATAGGAATATTAAATCAAAAATGCGCAAATTATTGACACCACTGTATTTTGATTAAAACTGACTTCCAGATTCTTCCTCTCACAGTCCCCTAAATTCAGATACCAGCTGCTGTAGCTTCTCACTCGAGTTTGCCACAAGGCCATTTCATCCGCATATAGCAAATGACTTAACTCTCAGGACCCTACATATTGAAGATTTCACCATTTCTCTAAAACCTTCACATTCACTTCCTTTACCAGTCACCACCTTATCCAAAACAGATTAAACAGCAATGGTGACATTACCCACCTTCACCTGGAACCACTCACCCTCCTATTCATAACCCTATCACTCGTTTTTTCCAAATCCGTAAATGTCCCATACATGTACTTTCTCTAACATTT
>JAUUDZ010041651.1:0-21413 GCA_032361705.1 Panulirus versicolor | reverse complement strand
CCATGTCCATGTTTCTGCTGCATAGGTCAGGGTTGGGAGGACTATGCTATCCCTTAATCCTCTCTTCACTTCCATACTTACACCTCTACCCTTCGTTATTCTATTAAGGGACTCATCTACCCTGTACTGCTCTTTCCCTTATCTCTCCTTCCATATCACCACACTTACCCAAGACAGCTCCCAGATGCTTAAAGTCCCTAACTTCTTTTTCCCCTCCATATCCACAGCACAATTTAGTTCACTTTCTTCTTTCACTCTGTATGTTTTTACAAAATCTATACCTTCCCATTTCCTTTCAAACACCATTACTTTACTTTTACTTGCATTTACCTTCAATCTCTTATGCTTACACACATCATGAAATACACTTAGTCTTCTGCAACTCCCTTCAGTCTCCTCATACAACACAGTACCATCTGCAAATAGGCTTGCCACGAGCCACCATATCTTACCACCACACTCCATCTCTGTGCCCCTTTTCCCTCGTTTTGCTTCCATCTCTCTTATCACTCCATCCATATAAGTATTAAAAAGCCATGGTGACATCACACAACCCTGCCTCTCACCTACATGTATCCCAAAACTTTTGCTCAGATCTCCATCCACTCTTACACACGCATTTGCTCCTTTGTAGAAGGCTTTTACACCATCCATCAGTTGTCCCCCTATACCATATATTCTTAACACATCCCACAAAGCATTCCACTTAACTCTTATAGGCTTTCTCCAGATCCATAAAAGCTACGTACAACTCTTACTTTGCTAAATACTTTTCCATGGTCATCTTTATTATAAAAATCTGATCCACCCATCCCTTACCTTTCCTAGAACCCAATTGCTCTTCACTTATTCTGCATTTGGTCACTTCAATCACTCTGTCAATTACTATTCTTGCATACACTCTTCCTGGTATACTTAACGGGCAGTAGTTGTTATATACATACATGCATGGGTATGGAGAAGGGAAGGAAGAGGATGCAAGTGTAGGGGCCTGTAGCAAAAAGGAGAGGTAAGAAGGGCAATAATGAGGCAGAAGGTAGGAAAGGCACCTGGAGTGGATGGGGCTATGACTGAAATACTGAAGGATGGAGGAGAAAGTGTGATAGAGTGGATGCATCATATATGTCACTTTGCATGAGAACAGAAGGTTATGCCTGATGATTGGGTGAAAGCTATTATTGTTCCTTTATTCAAAAAAAAAAGGTGCTAAGGATGTATGTAGCAATTATAGGGCTTTTACCACCTTCTCTTTTTACCCTACCACTTGTCATGACTTTCACTTCACGTACCATCCCAACCCAAACACCCCACATCTAACACCCTATCATCAAACATACTCAGCAATTCTTCAGTGTACTCATTCCATCTCCTGTGCACCTCATCTCTGTCTCGTAACTTCTCCATTTGCACCTTCATTGATGTTCCCATTTTTTTTTCCATACATATTCGCATTTCCCATGATAGCCAGGTAGTGTTAAGAACAGAGAACTGAGCCTAAGCAGGAATATCCTCACTTGGGCCCCTTCTCTCTTCCTTCTTTTGGAAAATTAAAAATGGGAGGGGAGGATTTCCAGCCCCCGCTCCCTTCCCTTTTAGTTGCCTCCTCCGACACATGAGGAATATGTGGGAAATATTCTTTATCCCCTATTTTAGTCAATTAATATCCTTCCAAAACATTTTCGTATTGTCCTTGAAGTTTGCAGATACTCGTTCACTCCAGCTCTCATTTGCCCTCTTTTTCAGCCCCTGCACCTTCCTCTTGACCTCCTGCCATTTTCTCTTGTACATTTCCCTTACTTTACATCCCACAACACTAATAGGACTACTATATCATCAAACATACCCATCTTATCCTTCACAGGTGGTAATCTCTTTTTGCCCATTCCTCTCACCTGCCCCATGACTTGCCTCAGTTCCCATGGTTCCCATTGCTGTCAAATCCTCTCCAACATATCTAAAACGCTCCACGTCCTCCAAATTCTCTCCATTCAGGTCACTCTTGAAATAACCTGTCTATTTTTACTAGTAAATGTAATAACCTTGCTTTTATTCATATTTGCTCAGAATTTGTAAATTTTTTCCTTACTCATAAACCAACTTCTGTAGTTTCTCATGTGTAGCTGTCACTAGCACCATGTTAACAGCAAACAGTAAGCATTAACTGAGTCACTTCCTAGGTCTCACCACCCCTAACAGAATGCAGGCCACCCAGTCTATCCAAGAACCTCGCATTCACCTCCCTCACCACTCCATCATAAACAGATTAAATAAATATAGACTTAACACACCTCAGTCACAGACCCATCTTCACTTAGAACCACTCACCCCCTACTAATACACATGCCTTAATCTCAATCTCTGTACATATATAATTTTTTCCCTACCCCAGGTCTTATTTATGGGGCTCCTAGTTCCTTGAGGCTGTACTCTGCACAAGAGGAAAATAAATGATCCTTGGGAGTGTAAAAATCCTCAATAAGACTCTGCTGCTGTTCGCCTATAGATGATACAGCCTCACTGAAGGTGACTTGTTGCTCCTGATGTAACCACTTGCAGGTGGCTTCTGCTAAAACATGTTCCTGTTCTAAGGCTATAGAAGCAGTTGTGCATAAAAAGAAACAAAGAGAATATGGTATTGCTGGACTCTGCCTATAAGTGGTTACAGTGATGGGGCTGTATTACCATTGATGAAAGGAAATGAGTATGCTTTTATCAAAGACTTTTTCAATCTAAAGTATTACATCATTCCTTTGCTACTATGTTGAGTGGAGCCTTGAAGGTAAGGAAGTTCTGTAAAAGGTGGATTATATACTAATAATGATAATAATTATAAATGATACAAAAATATTGAGTAAGATGCAAAGGAAATGCTGCTAGCCATCCTTACAGTTTTTTTCTTTTGCCAAATTCTGAACAACTTTAGATGAATAGTATGGATTCATGGATGAATTATTAGATGCTTCCTAAAGATGTACTTAGGCATTGTTGTTATGTCTCCATATACAGTATTAGTTTAGCGATCTGTTCCAGAGTTAGTATTTTATTAGTATTTTATTTCATTTGGGTTTAGTGTGATAATTTTGTGTTCAGTAGCCTTCTTTTTTTTTTTTCTGCTTGTAATGTAACATTCCTTTTAGCCCATCTGCATAACAAACAGAGTGATAATTAAAAAGGAAATGTAGCTTGAAATTTAATGTTTAAAATGTTCTGGGTCATGGTATATTTTTTCAGACAACTGTAGTTTTAAAATTCTTTATTTAAATCTGAAACTCCCCTCCAATACCATTTCCTGTTCAGTGCAGGATGTCCATGTGAAGTTGACAAAATTTTTCATAGAACATTTAATCCTTGCGTGCATATCTTATTAATATACTTTTTATAGCTTATTCACCTTAATATTCTTATGTCTGTCTACTTGCTATTACTCACACTGTCAGTTTTCATGTTTTCTTCATCCATTGTATCCATATCACTAAATCACTTTAATACTTTTGAAATACAATTGTGGATTTTTTACTCCGTTTATTCATGTCATATTGTTAAACTCCTGATCCCATAGTCTTTCAGAAGAAGCACATTTCTTTAGTGAAGATATGACCCTTACATATATTGAGTGTAAGTAAATTTGTAGTAGATATGATTTTTTACTACAGAGAGAAACAAAAGTTTGACTTAGATCTCGTATAGAGGATGGTGTTATGTGTACACTGAAGTGGTAACAGGTACACATAAGGATTGCTTTTAAGTTTGCATCTTACTGAGAATGTTGTTTAAGGAGATTCTTTGTGTAGATAGTACTCAATAGCTGTCTCCATTGGATGAGTATGAGCTGACAAATAATAGTCATTGGTATGTCTGGGAGGTCACACTGACCATCAGTCAGTCAAAAGAGCACCAAGAATTAAAATTGTAAGGTATACTACATTAATGGACACTTATCACGTGACAGTAGCAGCCTACCACAGTTGACATATTACACTGTCCTCTTTACATTAACTCATAATCATGACATTACTAATTATGGTGATTACAGTCATAAGGTATCTCCCTCATCATATTGCAAAAAGTTGTGGTTGTTTGCTGCAAGAATATTCTAAATTAGTTGTATTTCATATGAGTGTTAAGAAATTAGGTATATGTATGAAATTAGGAAATGACATAAGTATTTTTTGGACAATAGTTAGCAGTGCTGATGTCTGCTTTACCAGTAATTCTACACATTCACAAAGGTTTTGTGTCAAAGATTAGTAACCAAGCATGCCAGCTACGTTTGGGAATCACTTTTTGCTTATAAATTCTGCTTGAAACGTTATCATAGGCATTTCACAGTAAGCTGTTGAAATTAATTGGAAAATTATCTGCATGGCTGTAACAATTGCATGATTTAAGTATGCTGTAAAACCAGTGTTAGGCTCAGTTTGTGTGATATGCTTTACAGTTCTGATGATATAACTGCATTTTCATGGCAGTATCTACTTAATACTTATTGGACTCCATATATCTTTGACATATGAATCTTTTCAAGAAGAAAATAACCCGCAGTATGTTTATACAGGGCTTGCCGGCTGTTATGTTCTCTTATCTCTGGATTCTACTTCTGTCAGGATGGCCAGGCTAGTGATTATGTTTCCAGTCTATCTGGATCCTGTTCCCACCTGGAACTCCACAAGGGGATGGCAAAGGCAATAATAATCTCCATAACTAGTGAACTTCAGTGCGATTTCCTAGCCTTTAGTGCCTCACTCTTAACAGGCCACTGGCAGAGGGAAACTCTAATGCTGCATTTGCAAAGGCTCCTACCTAATGTTCCTACTGACTGATGCTACCTTATTGTCCTACCTTCTACCTCTACCTAATATTTCTTCCTAATGCACCCAAAATACAGACCTCTTATCTTTCTTCTCATGGCTAGGTGCATAAGCACTAACAATCACCCATATCTTGCAATCCACTTTCATGTTGATCACCATCAGTCTGGAAGTCTGTTTTCTTTGATCAGTACTAGGATTAATGGCTGTTTGTCATTCATAATTAATGGCTCCTGTCATTCATAAGAGGAAACTATACAACACAGCAAAATATCACTTGTTAAAATACATTGTCACTGGTAATGCCAAAGCTCTCATAAATACATTGTCACTGGTAATGCCAAAGCTCTTGTGATATGCCTCTAAACTTTCCAGGAAGACTTTGTAGATCTGTTATTTGCATTCAGATTAATTGAAGACTAGAATTTATCTCAGTTGTACCATACAATTTTTTTTTATGATCTATAGGCTTTTAAGCCTTAAAATAAAGATATTTGATACGACTCTATTGGCAACCACTTCTTAGGATATCTAATGATTATAGTCATAATTGTGTGATTAAAACATGTTAGCATATGTTAATGATAGATGCACTGAAAGTCATTTTAAGGCATTTTTTAAACATTTTAAAAATGAAGCATTCCCTCCACCAAACATTCCTAAAATGATGCCTGTTATTCACTCATCACTTCATGGTAGGTGGATCCTATATGGAAAGTGCAACATTCTCATTGTGTTATTCACCTTCTCCAGCATATCTAGTATAGGACCAATTGTTCACATCCCTAGAGAGGAAACATGAAAACACTTAAGTTGTTAATCCCCATGCTCACCCTTCAGTCCATAAACAACTAATGTTCTGGCTTGATTCGTTAGATTTAAGAAATGTCATGTTCGGAAAATTAAAATTGTTGCAGTAAACCATAATGCTCAGGTTATGATCAACAACGTGTAGGAGCTCTTTTATATATAGCAGCTTACTTGTGGGACAACAATGCAATGATAAGGTGTTAAGTGTGCCATTCTATGTGTTTTTATAAGAATTAACCTTTTCACTGTGGCAGCCCTAATTTTGACTGTACACTCTGTGTGTGTGATATTCTCAAATATTCCAAATAATATCTCCTTAATTTTATTAATGCAGTTAACTAGAACATAATTTTCTGAATGAAATATTTAACTCAACCAGGTGAAAAATTGTTTACCTGTGCTGTGTGGCATGTAACTATTTCAGTTTGTTGTTTTGTATCTATACCCTGTGCAAACAATTTTTTTTATACTAATTAATTTTTTATTTCAAGGTGCACAGATTATATAAAATACATTGTTTTCTCAGGAATGAATACTTGAGCATTCCAAGTTAACTGAAATTGGCCAATTGTAAGGAAGCTAAAGATTTCATAACTTCCTGAAAGTTTATATAATAGGTGCCAAAACCTATGAAACCATGATTTTCTTATACAGATTAAGCTTAAGTCAAGTGTTTTGGGTTAGCAAAACACACAGTAAGTATTGGATTAGACATACTTCAGAACAAGCATCATGGGCACAGTGGTTAATTATTGGATTAGGCATAGAACAGGCATCATGGGCACAGTGGTTAATTATTGGATTAGGCATAGAACAGGCATTATGGGCACATGGTGGGTGCTACGGATGTGGCAAATCCTAAGAAAATGCCTCCATATAACTTCACTGCTTAATTTTGCTTGAGTTAACATTTATGGCCAGCCAACAAATTTAGAGGTGCACAAATTCAACCTTTGGTGGGAAAGCATGTTGCCCCATTATAAGACAGTGGCATTTACTTAAGCTTGCCTTGATTAAGGACAATAGCACTGAAAGAGTTAACTTATGCTCTTCCACTGCCAGGGTTTGAGGTACTCCTTTAGTACCATTGGACTTAATGTAGAGATGTGGTATTTTTAGAAGTGTTTTTGTCTAAGACAAATATAATTACTAAAGATTTTCATCACAAATATCTCTTATCTTGCCAGTGTGTCACTGCTTCACATATAGTTAACACAAGGGTGCAGATCTCGTGCTGTCCTCCTTGACATTTCCATTTAGATTGACTCGTTTATGGAAAGAAATTAGGCTGTAGTGTCTGGTGACAATGCATGGGATGCCACTACAAGTATTAATGGCCATATATTTTGCTTCAGCACAGAGGTGACCAATTCAAGACTTATTGACATATGTGCCCCAGCCACAGAGAACAGAAAAAATAATGGGAAGTGTATGCCCTAGCTGTAGTGAATGAGTTAAGGATGAAAACCTGATTGCTTTAGGACATGTTTTGAAAGCTTATAATTTTCACTGCTATGATTTGATGCTAAAAACAGCTATACAATAAGTATAACATTTCATTTTCAGTGCCTGCATTCTGACTGTAGGGAAGTAAGCCAGAAATTAGATAATTTATGTTTGTATAAGTGGTGATTAAGTTGAACCACATCTTATGACATCTGTTGTGTTCATATGAGTTAGTTCCGCATTGTCAGTCATTTAGTATTTAGGTACGTGTAGTTTGTGTAGATATCAATAGTGAAAAAGATATTTTTTTAGCCAAACTGTCTTCATTTGCTAATGTTAATGAAGCCATATTCTGAATGCAGTAAGTTTTTCTGTGTAAAAATAACATTTAAGCCTCACCATAACCTTCCTTTTACTAATTCAAACAGTATTAAATCTGTTTCTAAAAGGCACAGGAATATTGTTTTTTTTTTAATTGAATGGTATCATTTCATAATGGTAATGTTAACAACAGTGTTAAACCATACATGACTGAAAAATATATGAAAGTGATGATAATTATACAATTATTATTGATATTAAAGTTTATCTGAAGGTTAGAAACACTAGGCATAAATTGTCACATAAGATGAAACTGGACAAGTCATGTGATGTTACAATTGAAATCCACTTCTTAAGAATGGGTCAAATAAATGCAAAATATCTGGAAGAAAATGAAAACTCATTTCCTATTGATCTTGATATGAGGTAAAATTCTTAACAGTGAATAACTAACAAATATAGAAGTGTTATTTTGAAAAAGATTCAGCAGTTGTTACACAATCATACAAGCTACAGGCATATCAGGGTGAGGACCATCCACCGTTGTGCATCCTCTTACATCACTGCTGAATGACTATCAGGTTTTAGTACTTAAGAATTCTGCAGTTTCAGTCATTGGTATGATAATGATCTTAATTTTGTAAAATAATTATTAATGAATTCTAGCTATGGTCTGTATTATGTATAGTGAATATACTGTAAGAAGAAAAAGTCTTATTGAGTTATATAGATTGGTACAGTAATTTCATTCTCCTTTGACAACTTTAGCATCATGAAACATTCCCTGAAATATACCTGCTTTGTGAAGGTGTTAGACTACTATCCCTCAAAATGTGATTGAATTTATAAGTTGCAATAACGGTTACACTCCCCATTTCATATGATTTTTTTTCATCATTTTTAATGGTTTTAATATATTTCAATTATACTATTGAAACAGCACACTGACTTTGAAAACTCATATAATCATAAAAAAGTCAAGTTGGTAGTGGTGTAAGTGTGGGGCAGAAGAGGGTGCTTAAACTTTTAATGTCAGTCATTTATATGCAAAATAGAGTCCACCAAATTAAGTGCTACAGCTGTACAATGTACCTGTAGTGCTTACTCTTTTAGCCTTGAGTATTTAGTGTCTGACAGTTAAGCACAAACTTTTAAAGCTGATCAGTCATTCACAAAAATTAAAACCTATTTATTTAAGTGTTACAGCTCCTGTCCTAGGGTGGCAGATATGTTTTTAGTGAATACAACTTTCACTACTTTGTGCTCATCACCTTCAGAATTATCTTAATATAAAGATGAAAAATGGTGTTCTTATCATACTTTCATACATTCCTTTCTTCTTTTATGGGTTACTTTACCACTTATATATAATAACCAACTTGCATGCATCTATGGTTTCATACCAACTCTGTCAACATTAACATGGCTGACATATTATAGAGTACAGTATATATTAGCGAATATAATGAAACAGGATTTTGGTCATATCCTTGTCTCTTTCATGTCAGTAATTGTAAATAGATGCTAATTATAACAAGAAAGTTAAAGATATCCAACATATAATACAGATTTTCTTGATGTGCTGCAAAATGTTAACAAAATTTAGAAATACTGTACACAGACTTTTGGTCATATTTTAATCTTTCATACCAGTTATTGTTAACAGACTCATCTGCTATCTTATCTATTTATTTATGTGTGTAATTACTGCTTGTACAATACAGGGAAAGAATTTCTTTATATCAGTAATCAGCATTCAAAAGCAACTAATATGTAACAGGAAAATATGACTAAAATCCTATGCCCGGTATTTTCGTATTAACCAGTATATATCAGCTGGGATTCGGGTAATGTTTTGTACAGCTTTTAAAGAAAATTTGTACTATATGCTGGATGTCTCTAATTTCTTTGCATAAGTTAATATCAGCAAATACAATATGTAACAAAGATATTACTAAAATCCTTTGTTTTTATGTTCACTTATACATACTCTTGCATCTGCCAGTGATGTTGATAATGACAGATGAGAAGAATGTAAAGGAACATTCATGAATGCTGTACATGTACAGTATACAGTAATTTACACTGAATGACATGATTGCACAAGTGAAAGAAGGCTTATTTTAAAGAATAAGTGTGTTGACATGAACCTGTGTTTAGGCAAACTGAATTAGTTCATTAGTAAAATAAGTAACGAGTGAATGAGAAAAGGGAGAATGAATAATTTCAAATGGCATACTGGTGGAAAACACCCCAATTAGAAATGAAAACAAAAATAGCAAAAGATAGAGACTACTGTTTTTGGCTGTTAAAGGTTTTTTTTGTGCAACAGCTTATTAATTTTATTAACTACAAATGTGATGGATTCCATATCAGTTGGAAAATTTAGTTCCATAAGCTCATTCATTTTGCAATTAGATGTTTTCAGAAAAGTTTTACCTAAATTTTTTCTTGATGTGTTTGTAGTGAAATGGAATAATATTATCTTCAATGTGTTAGTGAAGTTGATGGTGCTATGGTTTGACTTCATGAGAAAGAAGTTGACTGTGCTGTTGATTGGTCAGTTATGATTTTAATGTATGTTTGGATCATGATGAGGTGCTTGAAGATTGGAAGAATGCATGATTAGTGCCATTGTAGAAAAGCAAGGTAACGGTTTGGATTATAGAGGGGTTAGGTTGTTGAGTGTGCCCAGTTAGTTGTATGGGAGACTAGTGATTAAGAGAGTGGTGGCATGTAAAGAGCTTCAGACTGATGGTGGACAATGTGGTTTCAGGAGTTTACAGAATGTATGAATGAGGTGTTTGCTTTCAAGAATGTGACAGAAATAGAAAGAGAAACAAGAATTTTTAAGTGGCATTTATGGATTAAAAGATAGCACATGACAGAGATTGCTTTGTGGAAGGTGCTATGAATATATGATGTGAGAGGAAAGCTATTAGAAGCAGTGACAAATTTTTATCGGGTATAAGGAGTGTGCATGAGTAGGTTGAGAGGAAGGTGAGGAGTTCCATGTGAAGATAGATCTATGGCAGGGATACATGATATCACCATGGCTGTTTAGTCTTTTTATGAATGGGGAGGTGAGCAAAGGGAAAGTAAAAGATTTTGGGAAAGGGGTAGGTCTGCAGGTCTGTCAGGGTTATGGGGGGTTGGTAGATGAGTCTGTCACTGTTTGTTGATAACATAACACTGATGGCAGATTAGAGTGAGAAACTGTTGAGGCTGGTTTTTAGATTTGGAATAAAGTGTGAAAGGGAGAAAGTTGAGTGTAGATGCAAGTAAAAGCATTGTTATTAGGTTTATCGTTGCAAATAAACAGGTTAGTTGGCGTGTGACTCTGAATAGAGAAAGCTTGGAGGAAGTGAAGTGTTTTAGATACCTGGTAGTGGACATGGCAGCAAATGGAATCATAGGAGTTGTAGTGAGTCATATGGTGGGTAATGGCATAAAGGTTCTGGCCATAGTAAGGAATGTGTGGAAGTGTCACTATTTGAGAAGGTGAAGATGGGCATGTTTGAAGGTATAGCAGTCCTGATGACATTGTATGGAGCTAAGGCATGAGCTCTTGATGATAATGTATGGAAGAAAGTGAATGTGATTAAAATGAAATGTTTAAGGACAGATTGTGTAGTAGGGAGGGTTGAATGAGGAAGAAATGATAGGGTAATAGAGAGGTGTTGTAAAAAAAAGAAGACTGTGGATGAGAAAGCTGAAGAGGGTTTGCTGAAATAGTTTGGACATATGGAAAGAATGAGTGAGGTATGGTTGACTAAGACAGTATATGTGTCAGAAGTGTGGAGGAAATGGAGATGAGGGAAACTGACTTGGAAAAAGGCTCAAATGATAAAGTTGTGAGTGCTCAGGGCTTCAACATGCACGAGTATGTAAAGTTTGCAGGGGACAGAGTGAACTGGAGTGATGTGATATGTAGGACGTGTGGTGTCAGTGGACTTAACCAAGGCATATTAAGCGGTATGGGGAATCACAGAAAGGTCTATAGTTGTGGATAGGGAGCCATGGAATTTAGTGCAATATATGTGATAGCTAGAAAGATGTGAGCAAATGAGGCCATATCTACATCTGGTCCTGGCACTACCTTGCTAACTTGAAAAATGGCAAATAAATATGAAAAAAAGAATAATGTTGACACCAGCTAGAAAAGGTGGACGTTTTCAAGAACATGGACTTCTTAAGTTTTACCTGATAATCCAACTTTCTTTTCATCATAAAGCTGACATCTCTGTTGTAGTGATGATTATGCATATGTGCATATGTACTGAAATATGAAATGCAAAACTTGCTAGTTTAATGTTATATTAACAAATTTCTTTAGGATTAGACTTCATGTGACATACAAGAGGAAGAAAATGCTATCTTTGTATCGTCTGGCATGTGAGATACGGTGTACCAGTTAAATAGTGAGTGAGATGCTATTATTGCATCTGTGGATATTTTTTTCTCTGAACTGTTTTTGGGAGTCAAGGATAGTTAAATGTTATCATTGCTGAAGGAGAGTTGCTTCAGTTGGCAAAACTTGATCTTTTATCAATTCAGTTTCATTTGTAGTTACATGGAGTGCATCAGGTGCATACAGCCTTACTGCTTACATGTATCTTCAACTTTTGTCCATATTGATAAGTAAAATTTTCCTTTTATACATTTTTTCCTAAGCTGATGTGTCAAGTGAGACATGCTTGTTCACATATCCATTGTCACACACAAAACACTCCTGCATATGGTCATAAGTCATTCTCAAGGCATCCTCATTGTAAATGCCTCTAGCAGTGGAAAGCTGTATTTGCACAATGGGCTGATAGGTGTTGCATGGTAATTGGTTCTCCCTCACGGCATGCCTCACAGTGTATTGAAGATTTCAAATGCAGTATGGGATTCATGTATGATATTACCTCCTGGATGCATAAGAAAAAGTAGTTTGTCTTCTCATATCTTGTCACAGTGAAGAAGTGCTTCTTTCCTTTTATACTTTTTTTGTTTCTATGTAAGCTGAAGGTTGAAATTCTTTTAAGGCTTGATTATATTCAGACCTCCTGGACAGCACATTAATATGTAAGAGTAACAGTACCGTCCTTTTCTCATTAAACAGATTTGATTATTTACTAGAGTTGACGTAAATACTGTTCATTTGGCAAACTTTTTTTCCTGTTAGAATTTGATGGATCATGCATAAGGGGTTGATTTAATTTTTAATGATGTAAAAGTGATAATTGTACAATTGTAGTTTTCTTCAGTGAAAACTTCAAAATATGGCTTATGTATAGTATCATTGTTACCAATAATTCTGTTGACTGTTGAAGTATATTTATGGATGAGTTATGATGTAATAACCTTTTTGTTGCACTGGAATGGATGAGAGATATGAGATTCAGTGTAACTGAAGTGTGTCACTAGGTCATTGTCATTGCTTTTATTGATAATGGCACAGTGAATATTACATTTTGAACATTTTAACATTATTATTAAGATGAAAATATTTACAGAATGTAGGACTTACTATCAAGTTCATAAAGTGTACAGTACTTAAAGATTGTAAGAGGTTCCTTTGTGTATGAAATGATTGCAAAATGATTGAATTTTGATACTCTCCTCATGTTTCATTATAGTATTCTTTAGCTCTATTTTTCATAGCATCAGGGACCATAACAACAGAGTGCTTTCTAGTCAGGCACATGTACTGGTTAGTTACTTGTACTCGGTTTGTTTCAGTGCTAGTGTGAGATCTGATATTTTCCAGTTCTGATAAACTGAAGCCCTTTAGTAAGCCTTCCAATACACATTTGTTTGTAAACTAAAGAGTTTAAGTTGATAACATGTTTATTTCTTAATTTCTTGACAAAAGGTCATGGTATGGCTTGATAGGTAAAATGTGTTTTAAGCTACTCGGTGTATGATGCAGCTTGACTGGTAGAATATATTTTAAGATACCCAATTTATGATGATGATGCATCTTGATAAGTATCATGTATTACTTTATTACAATTAGCTATCAGTATTCTCAATGCAAGCAGAAAGATAATGACATTTTTTTTATCATGTACAAGATTTACAGGTCATTATTGTTATTCACAATATCCATCCATGGGATTACATTTCACTTTTACCATTTGTATATTTTCATGAACCTATGATATTATGTAATTAAGTATTTTTTACTAATTTTTTCAGATATAAAATTTTACTGAGAATTTCTTTAGAATGGGTGAAAATAAAGTGGCCCTGAAGTGTCATACTGGGATACCATAGGTAATTTGTTTATACTGTGCTAGATTAATAACTGCATAGAGATCTTAAGCTAAGTAAACATAAAACACACTCACACACACACACACACATAATGTATGTTAAGCATGTTTGTTTATTCATTGATTATGTGAGACAGGCTTTCCATCCAGAAGGAGCTTTGTGTGATATATTTAGATGAAAGGTTAGCTTCATGTAAGTGTGTACATAATACATGAAATGTTATGTATAATGAACATAATTAAAAAATATATATATATACATTTAGTTGATAGGAGATTAGGTAGAAAAAATTATTCCCACATATTACCTGCTTGTTGTAGTAGGCAACTAAAAGGGAAGGGAGCTGGGGGCTGGAAATCCTCCCCTCTTTTTTTTTTTTTTTTTCTCCAAAAGAAGGAACACAGAAGGGGGCCAGGTGAGGATATTCCCTCAAAGGCCCAGTCCTCTATTCTTAACGCTACCTCGGTAACGCGGGAAATGGCGAATAGTATGAAAGATGTGCTGGAAATGAGATGTTTGAGGACAATATGTGGTGTGAGGTGGTTTGATTGAGTAGATAATGAAAGGGTAAGAGAGATGTGTGGTAATAAAATGAGTGTGGTTGAGACAACAGAAGAGGGTGTATTGAAATGGTTTGGTCACATGGAGAGAATGAGTGAGGAAAGAATGACCAAGAGGATATATGTGTCAGAGGTGGAGGAAACGAGGAGAAGTGGGAGACTAAATTGGAGGTGGAAGGATGGAGTGAAAAAGATTTTGAGTGATCGGGGCCTGAACATACAGGAGGGTGAAAGAGGTGCAAGGAATAGAGTGATTTGGAATGATGTGGTATACCAGGTTGACGTGCTGTCAATGGATTGAACCAGGGCATGTGAAGTGTCTCTGGGGTAAACCATGGAAAGTTTTGTGGGGCCTAGATGTGGAAAGGGAGCTGTGGTTTCGGTGCTTTACACATGACAGCTAGAGACTAAGTGTGAATGAATGTGGCCTTTGTTGTCTTTTCCAAGCACTACCTCGCAGGGGGAGTGGGGTGCCATTTCATGTGTGGCAGGGTGGTGACGGGAATGGCTGAGGGCAGCAAGTATGAATATGTACATGTGTATATATGTATTTGTCTGTGTATGTATATGCATGTATACATTGAAATGTATAGGTATGTATATGAGCGTGTGTGGGCGTGTATGTAAATACATGTGTGTGTGGGTGGGTTGGGCCATTTTTTCATCTGTTTCCTTGTGCTACCTCGCTAACGCAGGAGACAACAACAAAGTATAATAAATAAAAATAAATAGCATATATGTATGCGTCTGTATATGTATATGTATGTATATATGCGTGTATAGGCGTTTATGTGTATATGAGTGGACGGGCCATTCTATGTCTATTTCCTGGTGTTACCTCGATGATGCAGGAATTGGCAATCAAGTATAATAAAATAAGTGAAAAATAAATTATAAGATTTTATATTTTTTTGGATTTGCAGATTTCAAAACATCAGAAACTGTGCCTATATTCCCATCAAAAACCTGCAAAAATCACTTTCATTTACCTTAACTTCCTCAGTTATCTGGAACTTATCATGAGTAACATTTTCAACCTGAACCATGAGTACTCGTGGTGGAGGAGGCGGTACTGGAGGCGTCTGTGTGGAAGCATCAACTTTCTCTGTGATGTCTTCAGTAGCCTGGCTCTCTGGTGGTGGTGGAGGTGGAGCTTCACCAGTCTACCTCAAGGAGGAAAAAAAAATTAATTGAAATATGATACTTTCCCTAAATTATCTCTTTCCAATTCTGTTGACAATGGAACTAAAACTGTCAGAGAGAAAATACTAATGCAAATGCAGTTAAAGAAAGGGTTACAAAAGACTTTTCATCCAGTAGTCTTTTTCTGAGCCAAAGTGAAGTGCACTGAAGGAACCACTACTCTAAATGTGCTATCTAGACATAACTTTAAACAAAATATATATAGTGAGCCAAGATGACACTACACTGACTCCAAAAGTCAACACAAATGACAGATCACTAGCACTTATATATTCAAAGACCAAAATAACACATGTACTCATTTGATCACCCAGCCACATGTGACCACCTAGACCTCAACCTTATCTGCCTTGCTAGGGTTCAAAAATATTTGATAAAAGACGTAAACCAAAATTTTTTTTTTTTAAATCTCCGAGATAACTTTAGCTTGCCCTGTCATGTCTCAGGGAGACTTCAAAAAAGGCAAAAACTTCCCTTCCTTCTTACATGATAAAATTTCTGAAGTAAATTCTGAAATGAAGAAAAAATATCATTCATGGTGGGGTAGTGTGGCATTAAGTGAAGATGCTGCCATCAAGTTGTAAGTTTAGAAAAAGAGAGAACTCATTTCTAACCATGACTTCTGACTGAGCAGACTAATGCAGTGAATGAAAAACACGTAAATGGTCATACCCTCGCTTGTTTATCACTTGGTACAGACAAACAAATAAACAGACTACTGACTTGCCACCTACAGCACCAAAGTCATGTTGGGAACAAAGCATCCTACTGATATATGCCTCTCTGTCTCCTCATTTAAACAATGTAACTATCACTCTTTTTCCTACTTCTATTTAAAGAATTTCAGCATGATCACCTATGTTCTTACCTGGTTGCATTTAATTAGTTATATTAAAAATTTCAAAACCTCTCCATTTCCCTTGTTAAATATTTTTGGTAGGTGACTATATACACCTCTGTCCAGATGATTTTACAAACTGTAGGGTAAAAATACAGACTCTGTCTCTGTGGATAGTATATATTTAAAAGTTCTTCATTTTTTTTTTCAATGCACTATGGATGGTACAAACTGGGATTCCTGCTTTAAGTATATCACACAAGATGTAGGAATGTTAAGGCCAAATGGTTCACTGGTACCCATCATGTGTTGCCATACTTTGTTATTTATCCCTTTTATGGATTTCTTAACTTCAAGGTGTCAGAGACATCAATATGAAAATGCTGCACTGCCACAGCATTGAAGGAAAATCCATGGAATTTTCATTAATTTTTCATGTAAAATTTTATTACTTTCATGCAAAATAGATATCTTTATAAATGTGAATCTGCTAATACAATCAGTGATCCTATAAACACTATACTGTACACTACACTACATTGTACTGCTGTAATGAGGCAAGAAAAACTTGCAGTGAACTTATTTGCCAGGCAGCTGTGACAACCTTAGATACTTCACAGCAGAGGAATGAACAACTACATCCAAATAAGTACTGCAGTTCTGATGCTTGGGATAAGTACCTCATTCACTGGCTGTCAAACAAGAAGGTATATTTCTCTTTATTTTCAAAAAATTTGTCACTGGTGAAGTGGGTAGCTTGGCTATAATCATAAGCCAGATAGAGAAAAGTTTAAAAACTATTTTCTTAATTAGTACCCAACAAACTACTGCTACACATAAAACTACAGAATACTAACCCGTTCTGGTTCTTCTGCTGGTTTCCGCCGTCTTCTAAGTAATCTGCGAAGTCTACTGTCACCAGAGTCCTCCTCACTGCTTGATTTTTCCTCAAGAGGAACAGTAATAGGCGTGTTATATGGTGGAAGCCGTAACTCAACATTAGCTGAAATGATACAAGTATTTTTTTTCTCACATTTTTCTATCTATATATCTGAATCTTCTTCATTCTGCTTCAGTAATTCTTGAAGAATCTTTGAGAGATAAAATCAATCTGTCTCTTCACCTAATCTTTTTCCTTTCTGAATTATCTATTTCCAATTACTTAATTCAATTTCACACCTTAAGTTCAGCTCAAGTATAACCCAAGGATTGCCTTTAATTTTTGTAATATCTTTTTTTAGTTTCATTATCTTTCAAAATGGTGCATCCCAAATCAAAGACTAAATAATGTGACTGTATACTCTACTGTATATGCCTTCAACCATCACTTATCGGCAAACACCAGAGTGGTTACTCACAATTGCCATGTGCCAATTCTGAATTTTTTAAATTTCCCTCTTTGCTTACATTATTCACTTTGTCATGAACACAGAATAAACAGATTACTGGATAGAGGGTCATCATTAACCGATACCAGGGTGTACACAGGTGCAACACATAATGGATAAACAATTCTCATGTTCTTAATAACTGTGCTCTTCCTTTTATTTTAAAAACCACTTCTTTCTAATTTCCTTACTCCTCCCTCCAACCAGTCACTGCAACATATATACACTCCTTAATCTTCTATTTGACAAACCAGTCCCTTAAATTTCCTTTTTTATTCCTCCAATCATTCACCTTATCCTACAGCCAGAGAAAATTTACCTTGCTTCCACAATGCTTCCTTTTCCAGTGTTATGGACTTGCTTCACTAACATACATCTTTGTGGCATACATTCACCTTAAATAACTACACCACCAGCGACATTTTTCATTCTTTCATCATCTTTAAGTGTTCCACAGCTCTACAAACTTTCAGTACTCTCCTAGATACATTCTTCAATTACATACCCTTACTGAGCATAAAACTTAGTTCTTTAAACTCTTGGAACTCATGCATCTTCTCTCCTTCAAACTGTAATTCACATTATACCTTAAAAAGTATGACTACACAATTTTCTATTAAAAATTTTAAAATAACTCTAGCTTCAAAAATTCTATCATCAAAAGACATAATGGTACATTCATAATCACCTACCTCCAACATGAATTTCAAGTATATTTACATCCACAACTTCATTGAAATAGTGCTGTCCTTTTAGTTAACTCCCTCTAGGAAGTCCACTCATACATAAGAAACAACTTCGTTTCAGGGGTCAACTCATGAAACATTCAGAAATCAACTACAAGCTAACCTTTGCCTGACTTAGCAAGCTCCTGTTCCTCTTCCTGTGGATGATCATGCAGGACAGCTGTCATAGTAATACGTCGATGAGCCATTACAATCATTCGTAGCTTATCACCCATGTCCTGTAGCTCATGGATCTGAACAAACGTACCAACAGGATACAGCTCACTCATTGTGTCAACAACCTCTCGTTCATCACTGTAAATAAAATTCAAACCTTTGTGTAATTATGTAGTTATCATCCATAGTCCTATAGTCCTAGTTGAGCTGGGCATTGTCATCACTTTCCTTTACACATGTATAAAAATCTAAAGCCCTGGTTGCCTCACCCCTTGATTCCATCACTGGCTATCCTCTCGTGTGCCATAAGCAAACAATCCTTTAATGTTGTGTGAGTTTCCCATATCTAACCTCATATATAGAAACTGTGGTGCCCCTGTATTTACTGTGTAAATATAGCATTTCACTTGACTCTGTCATACACTTTCCACAGATCCATAGAAGCTACATGCAGCTTCTTATCTTTAGCTAGATAATTTTTCACAGTCATTCTCAAGGCAAAAATCCAATCCACACACCCCCTACCTTCCCTCAAACCCCCTTGCTCTTCACTTACTTTGCATTCAGTCACTTCCACCACTTTTCCTCATATACTTAACAAACTTATTCCCCTATAAGTGCTCTATATCTGCAAAACTATCATGTAAAAAAACACTATATACCAGTACTACAAACTGACTTGAAAATCTGTTTCTAAAGACTTTAAACTCCCAGACTCTGTGGTCCATGCATTTAAGATTATGGCCTTTTTGGAGAATTAGTTATCAGAGTTCATAACACTGTTTACCATGCAATTCTGTAGCCTATGCCACAATTTAATGCCTGTTCTTGCTGCCTGAATGCTGTGCTTTTCTGTTATTTGTGTGATGTTTTCATGGATGCCATTCCCAGTAATTCAGCTTCTATGGAATGGGCATCAGAGATATAGACAGATACACAGAATTTTACTTATTTCTTTATTAATATCTAGATGTTTCATTACTTGTAATGGTAATTGATATATGAACTGTACACGAACAAGAATACTCTGAACCTCCTTTTCTTTTTATATAATAACTCACATGGCACATGCAAAACATGCTCCAATCTTTGTCATCTTGGGTGAAAGTAAAAAGAAAAGGGAAAAAGAATTTCATCAGAACTCATATTTTCATATTGAGAATATAGAATAATCTATCCCAGGGGAAACAGGAGAAAGAATACTACCCATGTATTTCTTAAAAGTATTTCTTGAATGTCAAAGAACATGAGTGACAAGGGTGGGAACATGTACAGAAAATCTTCCTTTCCTGTATCAACATTTTCTCAACACAGGGACAGATGAGGGTGCATCAAGGATTTTTCTAATATAGCTCAACTGTCTGTTCTTGATGCAACCTCACTATGGCCAGAAAATACAAACAGGTATTAAAAAAATTTATCACCCGGAGACATAAAGAATATACAGACCTTTCATTCTTTTTCATGAAAACTCCTGCATAAGGTTGATTCAATCGAACTTTTCTTCTGATGAGATTTATGAGTTCTTTGTCGCCAACCTTTCAAAATAAATTAGAATTAAAATAAATTCAACTTATTCGTTTATTCAGTCAGTTCACATACTATAATTCCCATCTTTACGGCAATGAAAAAATGACATCATTCATATACCTTCTCCAAAGCCTCATGATGCTCAAGAGAACTGATACAATGGGATATAATTGTAAATGTACATATTTTCATACAATGGGCTATATAGTTGTAAATGTACATATTTTCATACAATGGGCTATACAGTTGTAAATGTATATATTTTCATACAATGGGCTATATATATAGTTGTAAATGTACATGGTTTCATAAGATTATATGGTATTATGCATCCACTTGATTAATATTCACTTACAATACCTGTCACAGAACAGTAAATTAGAGAATACATAACAGTGAAAACAAATAGACTAGTCCGAGTTCTGAAAAACAAGGCTAATTAAACACAACAATGTATACATGTAGGGCATAACCATATCCTACACTCCAACCTGGACACCCTAATTAATCATCATCACAAAGTATGCATCCCAAAAGATGAGTGTTGTATAGGTAATGTACTTATTATTTTTCTCGTGTGCAATTATTTCATACTGGCAAAAGTTTTACTCACCTTTATGTAAGGTACTGCTCTCACAACTAAGGTGATTCTTTCTCTACCTCTTTATTAACTAGAATGGAATCAAAAGCCTTGCATCTCATTCATATGCCTTCAACCATTCCTTTCTGTATACTGTACTGGTGTTAATCTTTGTTTAGGTATTTTAGTATTAGTTTGGCCACTACCCTCATGAGCTGTCTGCATGTGTCCCTAACCACAAGGCTTGAATCTACAGCAAGTACCCAACCACTGCTTTCCCTAGTTTCTGTGTGCAGATCAGCTACTCTTGGACTGACCATTAGAATATTTCCTTCCCTTTAACAGCTATCCCTCTTCCTATAGTGTTCTACTTATAATTTTTTTCATAAGTCTAAAAGATTATATGTCCCTGGGGATAGGGGAGAAAGATTACTTCCCATGTATTCCCTGCGTGTCGTAGAAGGCGAATGAAAGGGGAGGGAGCGGGGGGCTGGAAATCCTCCCCTCTCGATTTTATTTTTCCAAAAGAAGGAACAGATAAGGGGGGCCAAGAGAGGATATTCCCTCAAAGGCTCAGTCCTCTGTTCTTAATGCTACCTCGCTAATGCGGGAAATGGCGAATAGTATAAAAAAAAAGGTTAAAAATGCTTACAGAGTGCTGATTATTTTCTTTTTCTCTTACTATTCACTGAAATATTATTTGATTGGAGCATATTTATGCAAATGCCATATCTGCCACAGTAAAATAAATCATATTTTCTCT
>JAUUDZ010041607.1:0-10716 GCA_032361705.1 Panulirus versicolor | reverse complement strand
TTTCAGAAACGCCTGAGAGGGGAGGGCGGGGGGGGGGGGGTTATTAAAGGAGCGATGGTGTTTATTTATGTACACTAAGTCAGTTAAGCCGATGGACGAGCGAGGCTACGTGGCGTAATGTAGATGTAATAGTTTCTGGCTCTGAGCATTGCCTTTATGATGTGCCATTCCCCTGTTTATTACGACAACTATTACGGCTGCACCAACTGCTGCTGCCCCCTGCTCTTGCTGCTGCTGTGGCTACAGCTGTTGTGCTGTCTGTTGCTGCTCTTGCTCTGTTGGCAACTTCTTTTTTGTTGTTACTGCCACTGTAACAACTGTTGCTCTTCTGGTTGTAGTTACAGTTGGTTTTGTTCCCCGCTTTTGC
Source organism: Panulirus versicolor (assembly GCA_032361705.1). NCBI lineage: Eukaryota > Metazoa > Arthropoda > Malacostraca > Decapoda > Palinuridae > Panulirus > Panulirus versicolor. The sequence continues at coordinate 10,349 of JAUUDZ010041607.1, read as the reverse complement.
TGCTACTGTGGGAGCTGTTGCTGCTTTTGCTGTTGTGGCACCTGTTGCTACTGCTGCTGTGGCTACGACTGATATTGTTACTGCTGTTGTTGCTCCTTCTCTAGGTCTTTTGCTGTATTTGCTGTTGTTGTTGTTGTCATTTTTGCTGTTCGGACAACTGCTCTTCTTCCTGTTGTCGTTGGTGTTGTGGCAGGATCTAGAGTTGTGATTGTGGCTGCTGCTGGTGGCAGTCATTGTTGCATTAGCTTCCAGTGTTGTTAGAGCTGCTTAGCTTGTTGTAGCTACTGTTGTTGTAGTCACCACTGTTGTGGCGGTAGATTGTTCCTGATGTTATTGTTGTAGTTGCGACTGATGTATGGTTCTGTTGAGAGTATTGTACTGCTGCTTGTAGCTAATGCTGTTGGTTCTATTCCTGTGGGCGCTTGTGTTATAACAACCACGATTTTGTGATTGTTGCTGATGCTGCTGTTGTGTCAGAGATTCCGGTTGTGAATACTGTCCTCGTTACTGCTGCTGCTGCTGTTGTGGGGGGTGGGCATTGCTGCTATTGTGAAACCTGGTTTTGTTTTCAAAAAGAACACTGATGTTCTTGCAAGTGTTCTTGTTGCTGTGCGTGTTTTGTGGATCTTGCTCTTGTTGTTGTTGTTGTTGCTTTTTGTTGTAGTTACTCCTGTGATGACAGTTGTAGGTACAACTACTGACGGCTGTTTTTCCTGCTGTTGTTATTATGGCAGCCACTGTTGTCGTGGCAATTGCAGTAGCAGCAGCGAAAGTAACATAACCAACAACAACAACAACAAAGACAGCAAGTAGATAATTTTAGTAAGCAATAGCCCCCCCCCCGTGATCACAACCCTCCTTACCCCTCCCCCCCCGGTGATCGTAACCTTCCTTACCCCCTCCTCCTCTCCATGATCACAACCTCTTACAGTAGGATAGACTAAGGCCGCCTGTGTTCCACTGTGTGTTTGTGTGTGTGTTTTGTTGCCCGTGGGGGTGTATATATTCCGTCGTGCGCCACACACTGTTTTATCGCGGAAATGCGTCCAAATTATGGTCATTGCTGGTCTCCACTTGCCGCTTCGCACATAAACACTCACTGCAGTCCTCCAACACACACACACACACACACACACAAGTTCGAGAAAGACTCGTGTGTGTCGTCTGATTCAGACGTGGGTTTCCAGAATGTATGATGTATTTACCAGTACATTTATCTTAGTATCGAGAACTGGTTTGTTTTCTCTCGCTCAGACGTGAGCTTCAGTACCGTATGGTGTAGCTGTAGACTAATGTTTAGACTTGGTTCTACTTAAGTCATCTGCCTTATTTTTAAAGATTTGTTCTTGGAGTTTTCCACCTGTGCAGGACGACGGTACGACCCTTGAGTACGACGGTGCGACCCTTGAGTACGACGGTACGACTCTTGAGTACGACGGTACTACCCTTGAGCGCTATGGCACGATCCTTGAGTACGACGGTACGATCCTTGAGTACGACGGCACGACCCTTGAGCACGACGGCACGACCCTTGAGTACGACGGTACGACCCTTAGGCACGATGACACGACCCTTGAGCACGAGGATACGAACCTTAGATATGATGACCTGGCCTTTAACCTGACCTTTGACCTGACCCGTAAAGGTCAAATCGTCATGCCCTAGGATCGTACCGTTCGCGCTGGGGAAAGGAATCTAGTTTGTTCTGCATTTTCAGGTCAGGCAGGTCCTGCTTCTCGAATAGTAGGGAAGAAAATCATATCCTCTTATAAGAAATTGGAATTGATTGCGAGAGTAATTGTGACGCTTTTCGATAGCTAAAAAAGAAAGTATTATGAAGTATGATGTGGGGAGACTAAAGAGAAAGTAACATGTAGAGAAGGAACAAATAATGAAAAGATTATATTCTTTTTATGGTAGGGTAAATTTCTTTCGTAATTACAAGATACACGTGTAGTACTGGAACATGGAATTTGATTTAAAGGGCAGCAATTTTTGTTTTTAAAAAAGAAACTGCAGTTCGGGTCAATCCCGCACGCTACAGTCACCCGCTGTCCGTGAACTGTGAATCGGGAACCAGCATACAGAGATTTATATTTTTTCTCCGATAACAGTGTGGATGGGGGTACGCCTGCTGACGGGCCTGAGAGTGAGCAGGGTTGAGGGAAGAGCTGGAGGCAGTATGTTGTGTGCTGAAGATGTCCTGTCCCGCTTAGATCAAGCAAACTGTGCGTGGATAGTTGATGGAAAAGGGGTGATTATGACTTAAGGATTAGAGTCATGAATTTCATTCCGTATGATATGTCTAAACAGCTCACACACTAGTCAGACGTAAACCTCCCCCTCTCTATACACCCCTCCACACCATACACACACACCCAGGCACTCCTTGACATAACTTACCCAGTACCTCCGCCACCACACAACATAGTGGATTAAAACTATTGTTCCCATGTGAGTGTGCAGTGTCACACAGTTGACATCTGCAGAAAGTTATAAGTGGAAACTTATAAGTTCAGTGCATATTTATTGCTAATATTGTATGAGAGGCATATTTAAACCATTTGAAATATTTCCTCCGGAGGATTATGATTGTGATGCGTTTTATGGAGATGTTTGGCGAGTTCTCTGATGATTGCAGTCCAGGTTTAGATATATATTCTTAAGATAATGTAATGTGGATAAATAGTGCTTCCTCGATGACCGCACGCGGCCGGTCAGGACCTGAGGTGACGGGGTTGCGGATGATGTGAGGCTTGGCCTGCAACAGCTTTCATTCTGCTTTCGTGTGGGCGAATAACTTGCCGCATGTCCCCTCCCTGGCCAGCTCTCACGTATCCACAATATTGGCCTCAATGACTTTCGATCGAGTTCATGTCTGCCGCCTTACTTGGCCAACCCAGCTGATGTAGGTTGTCATGGCCAGCAAATATCCACTGCCGGACAAACGCAATGGGGCTTGGATGGGGGGGAAAGAAAGTTCGCTTCAGGCATGGAAGGAAGGAAAAAAGCTCTCCAGAGTATCGAGATGCATATTACTGTGCAATGAACCTTCCTTAAGTTTGGATAGCGTCCCCTTCACCATGCATTGGTGTCCACCCCGAACAGCGCTTGCTCGTAGATGTTGACAGTCACAACAGCGAATAGAGAAAATGGTCACTGATACTTCCACAATTCATTACGTGTATGGGACGTCTTGATAGCCGATTATCTTTATATTTTTCGGTTTATGGAATTTCACTGAATATTTAGCCGTGAGTGTAAGGCGGTTGATGAGAGATGAAACCTATGTTTTGCAGTTTACATCAAATGATAATTTATTTTGATCACTGAGGCTCGAGACCAGATAATCTCATAATTCATCGCCTCGTGTCATTCCTTCTCGGCGGTTGGGTTCTGTCGTGATGTGTGGAAGAAAACGACTTCTCATCGGTAAACACGACCCTGTCCCAGAACAGTAACCGGTCGTTCGCACGCCGAGTAGTGAGGTTTAACGTGCCAGCACCATGTTGCTCCTTAGTGGGAGACCTGGGTGGATCCCCGCCTCATGCAGGCGTCTTAGCACTGCGGATATGCTGCACCGCGCACAGGGTCGTGTCTTCAGCGGCCGGTGTCGCTTCTCAGAGTCGTTTGAATAAAACACGTTGATATGATGACCTTCACTCATTTCTAATGACAGTATTTTGAAATATCTTTTTTCGCAGCTTAATCACAGTGGTGATATGTTTTCTTTCACGTACATTTGATACATACCCATGTTGTTGGAATTCATACTCTCCTCCCATCTTCTGTTCTACTTGGTCACAGAAAACGTTGATATGTCCACCTATTTGAGCTATGACTCGTGTAAGAAGGCTACTTTCTTGCAGACCCGCAGTTTTGTCTTATTATGACTAGTTGTGATTATACTGCCGGTTCATGACAAGGACCAATAGTTTTATCTGAGCCGTATGTATCATTATTGGTCCTAACGATATTTCGAAGGCATCTTTTCCTTTTTAACGTTGTTGCGTCACTACCTGGACATGTTCCTCCTTTCTGTGAATGAGAAATGTTTGATTTGATACATTCTTATGGGTGTAGTGGATCCACATGGTCGTGTGGTGACTATGATAATTAGGAAGTATTAAGGGGTGACGGGGATGTGGGTGGTGGTGGAGGAAGGCATAGCTACATCTCACTTCAGTCTTAGCCGTTGAGACTTAATTCAGACGTAAATCATTAGCGCTAATAAAGGGGCTTAACCTTAATCCTATGCCAAAAACAACCCTTCCATCAGCAGTCCACGCATAACGTGTTTGATAAAGCAATACGTGACGTCTGCAGCACACAACTTCTTGCCTCGTGCACCTCACGAACCCTAATGTTTACTGTTTCTTTTTCTTTTCTTAATGAGGTGGTTAGAGGAGAGGAAGAAGAGGTGAGACAGGGAAAGGGATAGCCTGGAATGGAAGAGAAAAATGGTGTGTACAGGTGCACGTAACTTGTCGCATGGGGCTGATTATCTGGGAGGGTGTTTTTGGTGCTTTATTTATAAATCCCCAGCAGACTGGGGATGAGTGTATGTATTTACTTTGTATTGGTTTTTGGAAGGCGATTCACCAAGCTAAGCTCAGCGTTGTTCATTGTGCACGTCGATGGATGATGACTGGAGTGTCCCCGAGTGCTTTGAGGCTTCGAGGGAACCAAGGATGTTCCATGTTTGTACTGATGGTATCCAGATCTCAGTATTTGTCTGTAATTCGTATCATCGTTGTCCTCAAGCTGCTTCACTTAGTTATGAACCGACTGCTTAAATATTTCATCGTTTGTGCTGTTCTAAAGTGTTTTCCATGGCTGGGGGTGTATTTTTCATATATGACGAATCGTAGAGCATTCCACACAGCGAGCAGCACTGGACAGCCAGACGCTCTGACCTCTCATCAACACATGCATGATGGAACAAACCGTAACCCTCCTCAGCGTCAGGCACCCGATCACACCCGACACCAGGAATAATGAACCTCTGCCTGTTGGTTCGCATTCACTTGTTCGGATTCATAATTCACGCTGAGCGGGTGACTGTAGCGCGCGGCAATGTCCCCAGCTGTACGTGACATACACAGAAATATGGTACAGAATGCAGTCAGAATACAGTCAGGACGGGAGTATTATTATGGAGTCCAGATGATACAGTGGGGATATGCAGTGAAAATGTGATCACTGGAAAGTAAGTACGTATACTTGCCTGTATACAGTCGCAGCAAAATTTAACAGAAAAAAAAAAAAAGAAATATATATATATATATATATATATATATATATATATATACTTTAAGATTTTTTTTTTTCTTCTCCAAAAGAAGGAACAGAGAAGGGGGTCAGTCAGGTGAGGATATTCACTCTAAGGCCCAGCCCTCTGTTCTAAACGCTACCTCGCTAACGCGGGAAATGGCGAATAGTATGAAAGAAAAAAAAGATATATATGCTTTAAGATTTATATCCTACCAAAGTTTCAAGGCTAAGTTCTGAATAAGAGCAAGAAGCATGTAAGTGGTGAATGCCTTCAAAGAATGATCACACTCAGTTACCCTGTTTATGTGTACTGAAAGTTCAGACAAAACCCCTCCCCTTCAAAATGAATCAAGGATCAAATCCAAACTCTGTATAGCATCACACTAACTTGATCACTGGGACAAACTGAAAAGTGGTACTCCTTCAGCACACTGAACCACAAGACCCACAGCAACCAACTCTGACACGCATTCAAGATCCACACTCAGCACACCAATCAAAACCCCCACTCATGAAGCAATCCTTATCCATTCAAATGAAATCCATTTTCCCAATCAAAACACACGGATACTCCTGAAACACTACTCAAAAATTAGCCACAAACCAACCTCACACCAAAACAAGATCATGTAAAAGCAACACAGTATCCATCCATAAAACAACTGATACAAGCAATGCATTAAATATGCGAGGAGGGCATGTGAGTTTAGATATAAGTGTATAAATATTCTTTTGCCATGGCCACCCCTTGATGGTTGTTCCCAGAAGGATTGGGCATCAGAGATATAGATAGATAGCAATAGGTAACTCCCTGTTATGCATCCTGACAACAATATACTGTCAAAAAACATTTTGACCAATTGCAATCCAAGCAATCTGGGATACACAACAAAACCCCTAACATCTCGAAACTTGCCAACTTAATACCAATCTTAAAACTCTAAAGCACCCAGCCTCCCCTCCTGCTATCACCCTATATCACAGTAAGTGTCAGTAACCAAACAAAAAAACTGATCCCCACCAGCATCAAACAAAACATGGCTTCAAACCCAACCACTCCACCACCAGGCTACACAGTGACCTCAAACATATCCTAGATGGCATTAACCAATAACAACCCCTCTTCCTGAACAGTACTAGCAGCAACAGACATCAACAAGAGAGCATTTGATGCTGTCCCTCTACATGGTTTCATTACAATTTTCCATCTGCCAAGTAAAGGGTAGGGGGCAGCAAGACTATTATGGACCCTAAAACCCTTAATACACAACTGACAGTGTACACAGACTACTAATTGAAATCATTTTCCTGTTGTAATATTTTGTTTTTCTGTGTGATGACTGTGGTAAATGCACATCATGACACTTATTTGGATATACTGGCAGCAATTACCAAATTTCTCCACAGTAGACAATGTGTGTTGTTAGATTTAAGACTGCAACCCTTAAAGAATCATAATAAATTAAAAAGTAAGGTGTCATCATCAAAATGGAGACTGAGCAACAAAATCAGAGAAATGTGGACGTAAAAAAGAATTAAACTGTTAAAATAAATTTGGCTAGTCAACTGGGTCTCCTTAAGTATTACAGATGTACTCTGTCTACCCTACTGGAATACTACACATATCTCATTGTATTTCTCTGCTTAGAAGAAATCACCTTTGATACTTGTGCAAAGGAGACCTTGCTTAGGTATGAATTTAGACTTCATTCTGTGTATATATCATCTAAAAGTAATAGAAAATTCATAACTTGTGAATTTATTTAAGAACAATAATTCTTTTTTCAATCTATAAGAGAATAATAAAGAAAATAGGGTAGAAATAAAACAATGACAAATGTCATTAGGACAAAACACTTCTAATTAGAATGAAGTTCCAAGAAATACTGAAATACAACATGACTACCAGGACAGTCACATTTTGGAATGAAAAGAAAAATCATAATTCAAAGCTTCATCATGGAAATTTGTAAATCCCATTACATGAAACAACTTTCCTTCCATTGATAAAATAATTAACTTCACAAATAAAGTAACAAGTAAACATTTCAGACATATATATGCAATGGAAATAAAGGATTACAAAGTCTATTATTATTTTAAGTCCAACATGGATATTTTATTGGCATGATAACTTAATGAATTTTCAAGTTTTACAAAATATATACCAAAGGTATCAATTACACAATTGGATAAGATATCAGTTCATCCTCATTATTCTTATATCATTTTGAAACTGGACAAAATCAGTGTCAATACGTTCCTTACACTAAATAGGAATGATGTGGTGTGGTGCTACATGATTTGAAACATCTTTTTAACTCGTGACAATTAGATATAGTGAGGAGGAATATGGTTTTGGGAAAAAATCATATCTGCCTCTCCAACTATTAGTTATTCATTATTGGAAGATAAAAAGAAATGCTCCAAATTGAGCACAAAAAACCTAAAAGCTCTATTCCAGATTGAATATTATAATAATAGTATATGGTGGAGGAGGAAACCTGCTAGGAGCAGAGAAGTTTTTATAAAGGGTGTATGGCATATGTATGAGTAGAAAGACAGGAGAGTGAATGGTTGGAAGTGAAGGCTAGTCTGTGGCAGTGGTGTCACTAAGGATGTCTAATTATTTTTCATGGGGAGGTAAACACGAGTCTTGTAGAGATGGGCAATTATGTGGTCTGTGGGAGATGAGTGGGCCTTGGAAGTGAGTCAGTTGTTTGCTGATGATACAGCACTAGTAGCAGATATTCAAGTGAGATGATGCAACTGGCAACTGAAGTTGGTAGTGTATGTGAAAGATGGAAGTTGAGCAGAAATGCGAATAAAAGCAAAGTCTAGCAGGGTGGAGGGACATGTTAGTTTGGGTTTTGAAAATTTGGAGAAAATGAAGTGTTTTTGATACCTGTGAGTGGATATGGCAGCATATGGAACCATGGAAGGACAAATGAGTCAGAGATTGGGTGCGGGGGTGGAGGTTGCAGGATTACTGAGGAATGTGGGGGAAGGGAGATCGTTATCTAGATGGGCAAAAATAGTCCTAACATTATTATATGGATGTAAGGCATGGGATATAGATAAGGCTGCATGGAGGATGGTGGATGTTGCAAATGAAATGTTTGAGGACAATTATGTGGTGTGAGGTGGTTCAATCGAGGAAATAATGAAAGGGTAAGAGAGATGTGTAATGATAAGAGGTATGGTTAAAAGAGCTGAAGAGGGTGTGCTAATATGGGTTGGACGTATGGAGAGAATGAGTGACGAAAGGTTGACATAGAGGGCATTTGCATCAGAAGTGAAAGGAACAAGGAGAATGGAGAGTCCAAACTGGAGATGGAAGGATAGAATGAAAAACCTTGGAGCAATTGGGGCCTGAACATGTAGGAGAGTGAAAGGCATGCACAGTATAGAGTGAATTGGTACAATGTGGTACACTGAGGTCAATGAGCTGTCAATGGACTGAACGAAGGCATGTGAAACATCTGTGGTAAACCATGGAAAAGTCTGTGGAACCTGGATGTGGATAAAGAGCTGTGATTTTAGTGCTTTACACATTACAAATAAAGAATGTATGTGAAAAGATGAGGCCTTCCCTCATCTGCTCCTAGCACTACCTCGTTCGCATGGGAAACAGCAATTATGAAAAAATCAATTAAATACAAATCTACCAAATATTTCATTAGCAGTAGTTAGTTTGCTGACAGTGTCACCAGTGAGTCAAATGGTATTATGCTGATATTAATCATTTTCCTCTTTATTACTTTAATAGACGTTTTGCAAATATTATATATAGAAATAATACTTCTGCTGAAAAAAGGAAGTTTTTCACAAAGTTCAGGAAGTCACTGTAGAGTTCTTAATTTGAAGTAAATGAAGTTTTCAGTTACAAGTCAAACCAATCAACTATACTGAACCCCTTTCTGGAAGGCAAAGCGCCCCTGGAACGTATCCATCCTCAAAATATATCACTCATAAAATTCTGCCAAATCATTAATTAGTAATACATTAATAAAGCGGCACAGCAAAGCGAACGATGCTAACGTAATGCATTTTAGCATTTTACAAAACGGCGCCGAAACATTTGTCGGCAAAATAATCTTTCTGTAAAGAGTGAATGTGATCAATGAAATCTTAGGTTTTTTGTTAAAATAACGGTGTCATTCTCGGAAATCCAGCGAATTTTAAGACTTGAACTCTGGGAATCAGTTGTTTGGGCAATTCTAAGACCCATGACCACGACAAAACAACAGTGCTTAAGGTAAGCTCACACTCCTATAGGTTATGATAAGTTACTTTAGGCCCCGGTTAGGATAGGTTTGTTAACATCCTAAAATCGCCCCAATTCATAGGTGTTACTGAACCACAACCCATAAATCAAATATTTTCCGACAGTTTCGCAATGTTTTGTAAACTGACCCTTCAGTTACATTTAACTTATATTGCATCTGAATACTGATAAAACACAATTTAATATGGACGTTAACCTAGCCGGCGTTATACTCTGTTAGAATCCATCCATTCTTTGCGATGACACAAAACCTCTCTTACAAGACATTATACTGATCATACATTTCATGTTGCCCGTTCAGGCTCGGGACAGAACACGCCAGTTCAGACATGTGAATTGAGACGCTGCAGTACAGATCGACATTTATTTTCTGCTTTTCCATTACACTCTAATAAAAGCAAGTACCTGTTTCCTCTTGGGTGGCATGACTGGTTGTAAACTGTGCCGACCACGAATCACACCAAGAAAGTTTGAATATTTGTAAGTACGCCGTAATAGTGCCACACTAGCCAGGACCACGCCGCTTCCCGCCAGTGTTGAGCTTTAACCGAGATGTGTGACGCCCTCCGCGAGGTTCTCCTACATGTATGGGATACGTATTGAACATTTGTTGTATCAAAGTCTATGGGGAGTTTATGCTATTTTACTCATCACCAAATGTATAAATTCATTCTTGTTTTGTTAACAAATCTAAATCAATACAGAGCGAAATGAATAATGCATAGGCATAACACGTGTAAACATGCTAAATGACATTTTAAAGTATCTGTTTATTCGACAAGAGTAA
>JAUUDZ010041552.1:0-10717 GCA_032361705.1 Panulirus versicolor | reverse complement strand
AAAAAAGGCTTGGAGGATCAAAATGTATGATACTGTACAACTGTTCAGAGTACACAGTCAAAACCAACTTAAACCCAATGTGTGGCATCAAATCCTGCTATATTTGATGCTACTGCCGCTTTCTGTGGCTATATTTTTTTCACGCATTTATAACGTCGAAGTTGAGCTATACGACAGGCATCCTTACAGCCACCAAAGTTAGAAGTAATAAATAATAAACGGATGAAAGAGGGGAGTCTCCTAAGATCCAACCTCAATGTTTATGATAAATAAACGAGTTTCCATTACCTGCCGCGTTTTTTTCCCGCCTTTACGAGTGGCTGATGAGATTCCGGGCCCCAGGGTAGCGAGGGGGAGGATTGTTTTGACTGCGCGGCGCGGAGGGCTGCTGGGGAACGCTCGGGCGGCCTCTGGACTCAGCTCGAGCGAGGAACGCTTGAGAGAGAGGATCAGGGAAATGCGACAGGACTGAGATACGAAAAATTCAACCTATGATTATACATATAAAGTCTAGGCTAAAATACTTGAGCACGAATTACATTATGGTTCTTGAACTGAAGTTTAAAACCGCAGCCGCTACAACTGCACTCGCTTTTTGGACTCACTTTATTGAAATGCCATTTTGCAAGATTATGTACATTTATTTTGTGATAAAGTGTCATGGCCAGTGTGGACCCTGACTGATGATTTGGGAGAGAACAAGCGGACACATCAGCCTTGGAGACCAGAGACACATTTAACCTCGTGGATGCTACAAGACTGGAAAGTTTCGGATGAGCATGGGGACCGGAGACAAAGCTACCCCAGCAAGTAGCTTTGGAAAGTGAGGAGAGAGTAGCTCTAGGTAGTGAGGACACAGTTCTACTCTTGGAAGCGAGGATAAAGCAGCACTTACGGTACATACAATTCATAACGACAATGGCTGACAGGAGCATCGTTCAACACTATAGTGACATCAGACAACTCAGCTGGAACATTACAAAAAGATTTTTTTTGATCACCACAGCGTACTAAGGCCACTGATGTTATATGTCTGCAAGAACGTCTACCACCTCCTGGTAAACCCCTACGTAAGATACCCAACTACAAATGCTATACTCCAAGAAAAACAAACTATTGTCCAAGGTATGGAAAGCAATCACTCCCTCATGTGCTTATCCCTAAAACTCGGCGGATTCCGGTACCACGGACTCAGAGGTACACGTCGGTAATTATACACTGAACATGCTAAACATCTAGGCACACTTGCCAACCTCCTCCACTGGACAGATGTACCTAACTTTGCTCATACTGAACTACAGTTCTTAGCTAATTGAAGACCACAACGCTCGACACAAGAATCTCGGTGAATTCTGCACAAACACTGTTGCCAGAAGATTACATCTCACTCCTACACACATATGATCCATGTTAAACTTATCAGTAAAAATCAACCAACATCCAGCTATGGAGGAATGCTTGATAGATGTGTAGGCTTTAACTCGTCATATACAACTCATGATTCCGACACTTGTTGTAATCTCATGCCTGACCATTCATCACTGTCACAATACATGTTCATGTTAACGTACCTGATGCCAAACCCAAGATGATTTTACAGCGAAATAATAACGACAAAATATATTCATATATCTAATCTCATACTGATACAGACATCATGAGCCAAAGGATATATCAAAACTTAATGCTAACCTCGAGACTAGTACATATAATTTCTTTAAGACCGAACTACCTCCAGCGAGTAGAAGAGGATCTTACAATAAGCAGCACCACTTCTACAGTGACCCTGATCTGAAAGAGCTCGAATCTATAGATGGACAAAGAGATAAAGGCTACAAGCAACATCGAATACCCAAAAGGGTAAAACTATTTCAAACATCGCTTGCAGCAGCGAGGGAACGAATGACAAGACAAAATAATTGGGAACAGTTTTGTTAGCGGATTAAGTCAACATATATCTCTAAGCCAAACATGGAGAGGTATACATAGAATCACTGGAAAAAAATATATAATCCTTAAGCTGTAAAAGGCTAACGAAGTAATTACGAAATGGGATCATACTTCCAACTTTATCATGCTGCCACCAAACACTAGGAATGTTCTGTACCGCAAATTAAAAATAATCTTTTACAGTTCATGCTAAAGAAGTTACATGATGACTGTGATGTCCCACTCAGTATGAACTTGATAAAACCTCCTACCAGGGGTAAGGGTAACGCACCTTGGTAGGATGGTATGACTTATGATATCATTCGACTACTCAGACGTGTGCCTGGTAACTCATTATCAAAGCTGTATAATATGAGTTATGCCATGCGTCATTTGCCTTCCTCATGGACCAACAGTTTAATTCTACTAATACCAAAACCCAGTCAACGTAACGAATTTCGTCTGATCTCCCTGACGAGTTGGTCTGTGCTGCCAGTGATCCAACCCAGTGGTATTAGATTAGAAAAAGTGTTAGAATAAACAAATGAATTGTCCGCCACACTCATCGCTCGGGAGCTTGTAGAAATCAATACAGGTTAATGATCTCGGATCCTTTATCCTCACTACTTGCCCTAAACACCCTAAGATCAGAATGTCACATGTTGTCTGAAGCCAGAGACAGATATCCACGCATCATTGGTTAAAGAATTAAAATCAAACTTGTATTCCTTCTCATACAGGCCCCCGGTAGCACGAGAAAGTTAACGCTTAAGCCAAACCTGGACTTAGTAGAGTTGTTGAAAACAACACTGGGTCGTCAATCAAAAGTCTCTAAACTGTGATTAAGAAGGAAATAACACCTCTCAGAAGCAAAGAGACGAGTGCAAGTAGGCATAAGTAGAAACATTTCCTTACAATGAAATATGCAAAATAAAACCTGTATATGGTGAAAGTAATGTGATCAGCAGACGAAAAAATATTGGCATTACCAGACAAGTCTACGGGATACGGCACAATTTGTGTTTTTGCCTATCAGGACACGTTCATACTGTGAACTCTAAAGTTGATGCCCATACATACTAGAACATAATGTCTTAGACTGCGAAAAAAAAAGGAGCCTTAAAGGGATAGGTCTAAACATCCCTACAAGAAACGGCACAAACTGTTAATACGAAGATACCTGAAATACCAGGATTGTATCCACTCTCTGTATCTAATTGGTAAACTTGCTCAATGAAAGACTGCAGGCTTTTGTAATTACCAACTTTTGTACAGTTAATGACAAAACCTTCATGACCTCTGTAATCATTTCGCGTTACTGCTCACAGGATGAGCATGGGGCGCAAAATATAGCCGCTGACAGCGACACAAATAAAAATAAATCACAGACAGTAGACACAGCAACCGTGACTAATGAAGGTACGTCAGAGAACAACGAAGGAACATTAGATGTAAACACTATAAACCTAAAGGAGGCAACACTGTAGCTCAGGACACTAAGCATCTCTCAAGCTGCGGAAAATGCGAACACAACCGAAGGAAGTGAGGAAGAAAGACGAGAAGAGAGGATACAAGAGCCATGGGCGATCAAACATTGCTTAATTCAATTATGCCATCGGTCTCGGGTCGGTGTTTCCTCAGGCGCAAATTACGTTAGCCGCTGAAAGAGCGACAACAATGGCGGCGGCGAGCGGGGCGCCATCACTCCCGTTTATACCCTGACAACCCAGACAATGGCCGACGGAACCGGGCCAGACGCCTTCTCCGGCTCTCTCCCGATGTAATGACCATTCCTGCAGCAGCTGTAGTCACACTCATCCCCAGCTCATTACCCAGTACACTGCAGCTCCCGAAATATTACACGGACTGCGTCACTGTCGGGCAGAATACCTGCAAGGCGGGCCCCCAGGCTGCGCTGGCATGAACAATATCCCCCAGACGAATTGGCTTGTTTCTCCGGCTGCCTAGCCCACGGTAGAATAATCAAGACACCATGGAACAGTTCTGATGATAAAATCTCGCGCTACCTTTACGACGGATGGAAGGAAACAGACCAGGAAATTAGCCTCGTATGCTCAGCGCGAGTACGACCGCTACCTTCGTCCGCCTCCCATATTGCTTCGATCACAAGTAAATGTTCACTCACCGCCGTCCAAAGAATTAAAAAAAAAAATAAAAGGAGAAAAAAACGGTATATGAAACGCTTGTCTCTTAAATTTTGCCGACGTACTGAGTAACAAAAGTTGATTGCAACGTGAATGACAAGAAATATCAAGTTCTGTAGCCGATGTACAATGAATTTCGAGACGTTTCAGTAACGGCCGTTTCTGACGCTGCTGGCGTTGTCACGGCTGCGCCGATAAAGTTCATCATTTCTCCTCACTACCCTACAACCCTGAACTTTCGTCTTCAATATTCCAGGCTATGAGGTAACGAGCCGTTTCGTCCGCAATATTCGACGCTGTATGGGGTAATACTGTCAACTGGATTTCAGTCTTCAGAATTTCATTCTAATATAAATGTGGTTCTCGCTTCCTCCTGTACATACAGTTGTCAACTGGGAGGAACCGTGTGTAGTAGGGTGACGTAATGGAGGTCGGGAGGCCACCTCTTGGTTACAGACGCGTCCCTTTAACTCTCTCCACGACTTATCAACCGCTGGGATTAGTTGGTACTTACATATCTTCAGTAAAACTGTGAGTTACGATAACTTTATTACAGTTTTTATGGCAACATAACCCGGCGCTGCCAATCCCGTGGAACTGGATGAATTTTCTCATCAAAAAAGTTATTTCGTTTATATTCGGAGGGATTTTCTTGATGGACAACCGGGTAAAGAGGAACATAACACCAAAGATGAATCACGTCAATTTCAGCCTGGGACTCGTGCAGTCTGTGTTGTGGGAAGCGTAGCAAACTTACAAGTCGTAGATTTCAGCTCCGCAACTCCCCGAGCAATTGCTAGGCTCTCACCATCAGACGAGGGCTGGAATTTCTCGTCTTGGCGTCCAGTCGGCTCTGGAAGTTGTGGCGACCAGCCCGTGTTGTTGATGTCATTCTTGTTCACGGCTACATGGTCTATTTGTCTGGATAATGCAGAATATGACTATGGCGATGAGGATTTATCAATAGAGGGTGATCCGCTCCACCAAATCACATCTAGAGAATGAATTTCCAGCAAAGTCTCGTGGAACGCCAACCAACTGGGGCACAAAATCGATACTTTTCCAAATCTGTTCCAATTCCAGAAGTTTTAAGAGTCGAAGATACGATCGATTAAGAGCTTCAGTTCTTACATATCTTACTCCGTATATCTAACACTGCAACGTGAGATAGTATGAACAAAGCGAGCACTTCAATGATAAGAACAACGCTATTGCCAACGAACCCGTGATATAACCACTACCGGACAGTCTCAAGCGTCCACGAAGAACTTTTAAGAAGCTTCGGGAAATACAGAATCTAAGATCTGTAACTCGAGAAACATTTGTTGTGCGACTCACATGACTACAGCCATCACTGGTATCCCCCTTCTCCCTCCACACAGATGGTTCGAGTTGACCCGCGAGCGACGTAGTCTTTCCCGTGTAGTAAAATATAGAGGCCCACAGGAATGTCCACCTGATACAGCACGTCATAAGGAGCAACTGTGTATACAGACAGGCCTGTCTGGGGTGAGGGACACCACCACCATCAGACACAATATAAACTCCATTTCCCGTTGTATTTCTTATTGGCGTCCGTCCAGGCAACTTCCAGCGATCCAGTTCTCCCTTTCTTTCTCGTGGCAGCCACGTCTCTGTCGACTGTTATTTTTTTCAGATATTGCCCTATTGATCTACTTATCTCTATCTGTCTCCTTTCTGTTTCTTATTTATCTATATATTCTTCTTCATACTTTTCTCGATCTGTCCTCTTTTCCTGTTTCTGATTACCGTATATACTGTTCTTCGTACGTTTTCCGATCATAATGGTTATGTTGCTCGCCTGTCTGTCTCAACTCTCACTTTTCTCTCACTCACATTGCGACTCTCCCCATCCCCTGTAAGACGACACTCACAGCCGAGCGCACTGCCGCATGCTACACCTGCCTCAACCAACGCCCGTTACTACAACAATGGAGCGAAGTGGTTAACCAGACATTTGCATGATCATGACCAGTTGCTCCTCTGGACCTACGAACTCTCTCTCTCTCTCTCTCTCTCTCTCTCTCTCTCTCTCTCTCTCTCTCTCTCCTCTGTGTGTGTGTGTGTGTGTGTGTGTGTGTGGTGAGGTGGTCTCACGATCACATGACTTCAGGTAATTACGAGGATGACGAGGGAAAAGAATGGAAAAACAAGAAGGAACTGATGAATTCTCCGTAAAAGCTTACACGGAAGAACTACAGTATGACTACAAACTCGGAGGAACAGAAATGACGAATTAACTAGATAGATCAAAAGCAGAAGGAACGGAAACGAGACATTTTAAAATGTGATCAATTATCATGGGAAACAGGAGAATATGAGGGAAGGACAAAGAAGAGAAAACGAAAGAAGAGTCGTGAGTCTATGACGAAGAATATCATCACACAAGAGGAATATACCGCGGGATCGTAAGAAATACAATGATCACAGCCGAGGAGTCACAAGAATCTTCCAGCAGCAATACTGTCATTAACGTATATGAGTGATGGATCTACCAGTTGTACTACTCTCTAAGCTGATGTATGGTGAATCTTCCACAGACACAACGACTAGAGGAAGAGGACTTCCCGTTATATCACAGTGTATCACAGATATAATTAATCAAAGCAGACAGCCAGGTGTTCTCCCAGCAATTCTGTGAATCAAGGAAAGGACACAAACAAGTGTTCTACCATCGAACATACGCTAGCAAAGCAACAGAGCCACCAACAGTTTATTACCAAAGCAAAAGAGGTAATTTTTCCTCCTCTATTTGTTCTAACTGCAAAAATATGGCACAAGTCAAGTGCTCTCCCAGTTATACTCTGAAAGGAGTGGACAGGAAAAGACTCTCTTTTGTCAGAAATGTTATAACCCAAGTAGAGCCAGTTCACTGCCGAGACGCTACCAAGAGACCATCAGCGTTCCTGTTATTAGCACTGGTGCCACACTCGTACACTACATACGCTCAGCCATGACCGAGGGTTCTTTCATCTCAGTCCGTCTGCTCTACATACTTCCTCACTCTCTTTCTCACGTCCTCTCTTTACCTATTCTTTCCACGCGAACCCTTGACCTCATGAAATATTCAAAGGCTACGGCCCTCAGCACCCGGCGTTGTAGGGAGCCAATAATCTAAGAGCCTCGTGCTGACCTGCTGATGATGATGACAGAGTAAACTCACACAACAGCAGTAGCTGCTCCACCTCAATCTCAGACCGTCCCACAAGATCTGCTGTACTGTCTATACATCTCCTCCAACATTGCTATCTTGAGAAAGAAATGCGCAGTTATCCTTTTCAAATTTGTTTTATCTTCTTTCAAAGACCCAGCTGTCCTGTGCTGTCTTCAAAGAATCTTTTTTGTTGTTTTCTGTGTACATATTCCTCACTTCCCCTTCGAGATGCCTGTCGCCTCATCCTCTCGTATCTTAATTCTATTTATCCTGTTGTATTCTTCGGCTACCTCAACTCCTATTACTATGCTATGTTATCTCCTCACCATCTTCTTGAGGTTCCCTTTTCCAAGGGACTTTACCTGAACACCACAAAGAATGGCTGAATTCCCCCCACAATGATAATGGAGGCAAAAAATGAGCCTTACTCCTTTTCTATGCTCAACGGTCTGGAGCTCGTAACCCACCAACACTCAACTCACGTTCCCGATCCTCATGACCAAACTTGCAGCGCATTCGATCCCTCCTCCTCCTCCTCCGACCCTCCTCGCCAGTGCTGCACCGCTTCACCCCTGGGTGGA
This sequence comes from Panulirus versicolor, assembly GCA_032361705.1. NCBI lineage: Eukaryota > Metazoa > Arthropoda > Malacostraca > Decapoda > Palinuridae > Panulirus > Panulirus versicolor. The sequence goes on along the minus strand of JAUUDZ010041552.1, from coordinate 2,867 downwards.
TCCTCTGACCCTGTTCTTAAGACGGCTTCCTCGCTTTTATGAACGCCAACTAAGGCACTTTAAGGAAGGCTCAGCAGATTAATTTCCTGGATATCTTTTTCGTCTTTATTTGGTATAATCTCACTCGCAAGATGACTGCTTCACTGGATGTACTCAAAGGGAGGTCAAGGCTGCCGATATGAAGGCAGACATTCCTCCTTCCCGAGAGACTGACAACTACTTCTCATCTGTACTTTTGATTACTGCGGTTCTGGAGGTACTCGAACCAAGGGATCCGGAGCGAGGAACATACAAACACTCTCCTTCGTCTGACCCTCACGAAGACTTTACTTTCGGAACGAATCGGTAAAAGTATCTCCGCGGGTCATGTGTGACACAGAGGGACAAGCTAAGCTTGGGTTGAGGGAAACAAAGAAAATAGCATAACATTCCCGGACCCCATGTGGAGCAGAGTGACGCAACACAGCCTGGCGCCGGGTGAGAGACAAGGAGAGCGACGCACCACCGCCTGGGCCAGGGTAAGAGACAGGGAGAGTGACACGCCACAGCCTGACCCCATGGGTGAGGGAGAGAAAGAGAGACAACGCGCTACATTATGATTCCGTTTACGAGACACGAACAACGCAAGATGTTCTGGTCCAGTGTGAGACAGGGAATGCGATGCACCTCATCCAGGCAGTACCGCAACACACCCTGACCCTGTGTGAAGGACAGGGAGACCGACGCACCATACCCTGGTCCTGTGAGAGAGAAAGGGAGAGTGACCACCGCAGTAAGGCTCCAAGTGAGAGACATGGAGAACAACGCACCACATCGTGGACCCGTGTGAAAGAAAGGGAGAGCGGCGCAACATACCCTGGTCACCACGAGAGACAGGGAGAGAGCAACACATCTCACCCTGTCCTCATGTGAGAAGTCAGGGAGAATAATAAACCACACCCTTGCCATGTAAAGACTGGGAGAGCGACGCAACACACCCTGGCACCACGCGAGAGACTGGAATACCTTGTGTTGATTTCGGAGGTCTATACTCACAGCTCTAGTTGAGCTTAACCAAGCTGTTGTAGGCCACGGCACACACGCCCACGTAAACACTACCACCTTCTGAATTTAAACACGTTGTAAATACATACCCAGGGACTTGATTAATTTCCCCACTGTATATCAAAGTCTGATGGCTGCAGGCGACTGTGTCTTGAATAGTCCTGGGCTAAGGATGTTCCAAGCATTTTCTTGTTATGCTTATTGTATCTTTTGAGTTCGCTGGGCTGGTGATGTTTCAAAACGTCTTCCCTGTCTGTCGTGGCGTATGACAAATTGCGTTTCAGTGGAAGCTGGGAACCATCTCTTCTAGGATCTTCCTGAGTGTAAGCCAGGAACCATGCCTTCTAGGATCTTCCAGAGTGGAAACTGGCAGCCATCTCTTCTAGGATCTTCCAGAGTGGAAGCTGGCAACCATCTCTTCTAAGATCTTCCTGAGTGGAAGCTGAGAACCATCTCTTCTAAGATCTTCCTGAGTGTAAGCTGGGAACCATGCCTTCTAGGAACGTCCTGAGTGGAAGCTGGGAACCACCTCTTCTAGGATTTCCAAGTGAAATTACTGAAATATATCTACCGTTTGCGCTCCAAAGAGTACGTCCTTAGCAATATCAGTCGCTCTCTCCAGTTCTGTGCTTTTATCATGTAAATATACAAGACGTGGAAGATCTTTGCACACTTTCTAGCTCAGCAGGTCTGTCCTATCTGAAAGGTGAAGTAAGCACACAGAAATATTCTATTCATGTGAGTATTAGTGTCTTGAAGAGTGTCACCAATGATGTTTCTTCTCTTCTCTTGAAGATCCACAAGACCCACCCTACCATCTTTTTGTCGGAGGCAAATGTTACAATGTTTTGCTTACTGTAGGAAAGGTCAGGAGATATCCTCACTCCAAGGCCTTTCATACTGCGATCATGATATCCTCATGATAACAGTACGAAAGGCCTCGGAGTGAGGACATCCGTGTTCGTCTGGCATAACATATTGCTTTGATATCTTCAAGGTCATGAAACTTAGCCTCGATGAAATATAAATATTTCCATGTGGCTCAGTGGAAGACTTTCATGTTACTTTGTAGATTCTCAAGTCGACGGACGAGATGTTCATACCTGTTCGATTATCATCTGCAAAGGATATGAAACTATGGCTCGTGTTGACGTCAAAGGCAAGAACATGGATGAGGAACAAAAAGTGGTGAGGGTAATATTCCTTGAGGGGACTGTGCTTTATACAGTGGGGACACTAGAAATACCCTGATCTACAACAACGAGTTGTGGTCCGTCAGTTGTGATCAAAGGCTTTAGCAAAGTCTGCATCTATCACATAAGACACAGACTTTGGCAAAGTCTGTGTAAATTTACATCAACTTTTTACCTATACTTCAGCGCCACTGGAATTTCAAACATGAGAGACGATAACTTCACTCCATCTCACCATATTCTCCTGGGTAATGTAGATTATTTGAATCCATAAAATAAATCAATTTACATCTTAAAAGATTCTCGAAAATTATAATATGGTGTGACTTGCTTCCGTATTTGTGGAGTGGGGCGACGTTGGTCTGTATCGAACTCTCGGGGGATGAGGCCAGAGACCACGACTTCAGTCCAGAGGATGTCTCGTGCTCGCGAAGGCGGCGTTTTGCATCAGTTTATAAAGACAGAGTTCCAGTGGTCTGGTCTGGTCCTGGGACAGATTTTCCCAAGACCTTCTGGGAGTCGTGTGGCGAGGTGGTGAGGTCTGATCTGTGAAACGTCGGGGATCACTGCAGAGGGAAGATTCAGTTGGGTCATTCATCTTGAAGGAGACTTTTAGTTCGCTGATGAACA
>JAUUDZ010041541.1:0-10717 GCA_032361705.1 Panulirus versicolor | reverse complement strand
AACAACCAGTCTCCACCAGAACCACCGCCACAATCTCCCCCACAACCACCACCACAACCAGTCTCCACCACAACCACCGCCCCAATCTCCCCCACAACCTCCACCACAACCACCACCACAATCTCCACCACAACCACCACCATAGTCTCCACCACCACAACCTCAACAACCACCACAGTCTCCACCACCACAACCTCAACAACCACAATCTCCACCACCACCACCACCACCACAGTCTCCACCACCACCCCACTAGCTGGTCATGATGATGCACGACCCCTCCCCCCCCATGATGAGTTATGAGCAGAGATTTATTGCTAATATAACCAATGTTTATGACCCGGGTCATTATGAGGTCCCACCCCGAGATCATGGCCGGAGAACCACCGAGATTTATATAGCACTGATCTCCCTCCTGATTACTTATATTGATATACACACACACACACATACACACACACACACATACACACACATATAGCACTGATCTCCCTCCTTGATTACTTATATTGATATACACACACACACACATACACATACACATACATACACACATACATACATACACACACACACATACATACATACATACATACAAACGCACACACACACACACACACACACACACATACATACATACATACACACACACGCACACATACACATACACACACACACACACACACACACATACACACACACACACACTCCATGTATTCTTCAGCTCGTGCTATTTTCTAGGCTACTGGTCGTGGTCGATCTTATTTCTAATTTGCCATGGAAGTAGCGAGGACCAATGGTTGGTTACTTTGTGCACAATGGACAGCTGAGAGTACCCTGGTGCTCGACCAGCAGGTGTTGTGGTGTGGCGTCATTCACAAGAGGGTCACAGACAAGGTGGGCCATCTGGAGTGGTGGAGAGAGGGGTTGGTGGTGATGTTGGTCCCTATATCGAACCTCACCAGCTGGTGTTCCCTCTGCACACCTCCCTCACTGTTGCACACCTCAGCTGCGGTACACATGCCACACAGCTCCGGTATGGTGCACCTGCTACGCAGCTTCGCTATGGAACACCTGCTGTGCACCTCGGTTGTGGTACACCTGTTACTCTCGCGACATCCTACTTTAGGAGGATAGCGAACACTACAGGGACATATTCTTTTTCATGGCGTACGTGAAAAACCGTGGAAATTCAATCATCATCAATTTTGCTTTCCAGTGTAACAAATATCAATATAGATAAGATTATCAATACTACAACTTGTATATCTATTGTACTGAATAATTGCTCGTTTGCTTAAAACGTTTAGTGTGATCGTTATCTTTGAACAACATTCATTGGTTTCTTAACATTTGCTTGCCCTTTACGAAGAGCTGCTCAAAGCCATTCTCCTAAATGTTCATTGTCAGTTTTGCTCGTGCCTTGTTTTCGACGTTGTTCATCAGTGAAAACGCACGTCCACATGTGTATCTTGGCCCAAACAGCGCAAGAACTATCAAATGCCACAATATTTTACAAAGAAGATTTGTTCTTATAGCCAAATGATTCTTGCTAAAACAGGTGCTTCATATTCAGGTATGACTTGAGATCTTTTAAAGCCACTGAGACTTAAGTCTGGGATTCTCAATTTAGTGCTGGTGAGCACAGTTTCTAGTCAAGTTGGAGAGCACTCTCTAAGTTTAGTGCTGGCGAACACCAGGTTAAGAACCCCCATCCAAATTCCACAACCCCCTAGGCTCCACTATGAGTCAGGGGGTAAACACACACACCACATTATGAACATGACGGGGATGTACTCAAGGAGAAACAGGTGAATATTAAGATAATGATGAATGTACTCATCGGTCGGGTCCCGAGGCACGACTCAACCATATCCGTGACTTTTTACAAGGTCAGGGGGTGAGCCTGGCGCCTGCTTGATGGGAGGGGATGTAGTCCTAGCCCCAGTGGGCCGTCCCTGACACACTTGCCGGACAAAAGAGGATCCAAGACGCCTCCAGAATCCTTTTCCTTGTGACTCAGTTCGTCGCCAGGTCCTAGGTCACCCTCCCATATACGCCGAGGGAGCAAATCACTCACAGTGTCGGAATCAGTCAGTTGCCCCTGGGGTCATGACCTGGCTCACATCTTCCACACGACATTCTGCTTCACCCCACCTGGCTAGTCTACACCAACACACTCTTCCACTTAATTTACTTATATTTGTATATGTACACAGGGACAAACAATATCATGAGAGAGAGTGTTAATCGGAGTTTTCTTGTGGTCAAGGGCGTGTGTACCCCATGGCTTAGGACGCTTGACAAACCCTGGTAACACGGAAGTGCCAGCCTCTCCTTCCCTCTCTCCTTCCTCGACACCAAACATGACAGCATTCGGCTGAGTCACGTCCATGATGATACAAGCTGATATATCGGTCCCCAAGTGCTGACCCATCACTATGTTCTTCCCTGCTACGATGTCGCTCCGGGGACGTGGTCTTACGACTGCCCTGGGGACTCACTTCGAGTTTTGATGATCTGATGTTCTGAATCATCGCTAGACGGTTATTCGTAGTGCCAAGAGCGCCTGCTGGTCTCCAGCGACTTTTGTAAATCAACCTTTCTTTCTCTATTCCGACCAGACCCGTCTATAACTCCCCAACTGATGAAGCCGCTCTTTTCGGCATCTTATTTTCCACTAACTCTCCTCTCGATGATTCCCCGGGTCATCCTCCTCCCTGCCCCACCTTAAGCCGAATCTATACCTTCGTCTGTATGCTCCTCGCTCAAACTTTTAGCTCTACCCCCAGCTACAGATGAGTAAGAGGTTTGGATCTGAAGGCATACCTCCTGGTGTCTTAGTAAGTGAACCTTTGAGCTGAATTCGATCTTCCCTCTTCTATCTTGCTTACGTTTGGAAGCCCACACCAAGTCCGTGACCTACTAGGTGCCACCTCTGGCACCACGGTAGTGCCAGTCCATCGCCTGCCAGGTGTTGGCTTCCGCACCATGATAGGGCCAGTCCCTGACCTGTCAGGTGCCACCTATCGCACCATGATAGTAGTGCCAAATGCCAGATGCCTTCTTTCTCACCATGATAGTGCCAGCCTGTGACCTGCTAGGTGTCACCTCTCGCACCATGACAATGGCAGTCCACGACCTGTCAGGTGTCGTCTCGAACCCTCGGGACAGAGCCATAACCTGGGGCATAAGTTTAAATCCCTTCACGCTTGAAGAGTCCTGCCCTCTGCCCTCTGACCTATGCGTCGGATCTAGCATGACCTGAGTGACCCAGGAAAGCTGGATGTGCAGGTGACGTGAATGTGCGAGGCAGAGAAACGCCATGACAAGACCCTCTAGGCCTTATTTGTAGCGTCTTGTCCAGCCTGTACATCTGCCTCCACTAGTGTTGTGGGTCCATACTGGATGCCCTCGAAGCAAGCGATACGCTGGGGGAAATACAATATACACTGCATGTGTGTTTCTGAGTATGTATTGGCTTCAACATACCTGTCGGAGACGTACTTAGGATTAGTCAGTAGGGTCTCAATAAACATGTCCTATAAATATCAGGAGCTCATTATGTAAAATGTTCATCAGATGATTCCATGATAATCCGGTCATTTCCTTGTAGTGAGTGAATATCTGGTGAGTTTGTTTCTATCGGTTCCTCTCTGAACTTTCTTGTGGTGAATGTCGGTGTTGGCGCGCGGCCCTCCCTACACCTGCCCTGGGTCGGGAGACCTCATGACACACAATTTGCGTCATTACATGGAATCAGTATTCTCAAAGGAAACGGAATTTAGTCAGCCATGACTACTTGAGTCCTCGTCACATAAAACATCACCGTTGTACTGTCGGTTTGAAAGTGATATTTGGTCAACCGTAACGGGCCGTCTGGAAGCGAGCGCCCCGCTAGCGTCCTGCATGTTTAGTTCTCCTTCAGGAGGGGCAAAGCCTTCCGCCCACCACCCCAGTGAGATAGTCAGCGGTATTGGTAAAGAGATCCGGAGAACAAGTCCAAGGAGCAACTATGTTACGAATTCCAACAGAGAAAACCATTTCGACGTCACGCTGTGATGTACTTCGTCCTAACGAAGAGTCTGGTGCTTTTATGAGGTTTAGTGCCACGTACACGTCATTGATGTGATCACAGGAGAGTTAGAAGTGTAGAGAGGTGGTGAGGCTTTCGCTGAACCTTTTCTGTATACCTGTCACGTAGGGACTCAAAGCTAGAGTCTTTAGTGAAATGATACTGACGAAGGAGTACTTGTCTCCCTCCCGAAGCTACTCTCCTACAGTTCCTATTCCACAGCTACTGGGACGCCCCTCCTCCACAAAAGACTCTCACCGCCTCTGAAAATGTGGTGGCTTTCCTCTCCCGTCCATCTCTCGGTAGAAACATTACCAAGACGCAGTAGTGTTTGTATACATCCCACCATCTCTGCCTCACCACTGTATCGGCGGCGGCGACCTTGGTAGCCATGGTGATGACTTAAGTGCTCAAGGGCGATATAACATTTTGTGTGGTAAAATATCCTGCACAGATGAAATAGAAGAATACGAATACATAAAAGCAGATACATATATTGATATCGGCGACGCTGAAATTGTCTCTTAAAAGTAACAGACAAGCAACAATGTGGGCAATCATATGCTAAAAAAAAGAACCGTCAGAAGCTCTCACATATGTGTTGGAGAACACATAGAAGACCATAACATGAGTCCCTGTGTGCACGTGATCTGCAGGCGTCACATCTGTCTGTCGAGGCTCCACATCTCAATGTAAAACCTTCATATGTCCATGCAATGGCATCACATCTCTCTGCAAAACCTCCACATCTCTATGGAAAGGCTTCACATCTCCATAGGATGGCTCTCCATCTCTGTGTCATGCAAAATGAAGCAAAGCAGAAGACGGGTAGAGACAGAAAACAGATAGAGACAGAGGACGGGTAGAGACGGGGGGGCGCTGGGCGTGGTGGTGTATGCCAGGAGCTGGGTGGGTCAGGGTTCCCGGCCGTCATCTGGTTCGACACTGATTCTCGTCAGGAGACGGACGCTGCCTCCTAATGCTGCCCGCCTCTCTAAATACCACCACAACAGCAGCAGCAGCGGCAGCAGCAGCAGCAGCGGCAGCAGCAGCAGTGGTTGCATTGTATACTTTATAAGGAGGCGGGGGTGAACAGGGGTTCATCACAGCTGGACGATCATCTTGGGTTTATGCCTTCCCCGTGCAGCGTCCCTCGCTTACCACCACGTCTTGCCTTCCATCACACGGCAGCTTCCTGACGTCTTACTGACTGGCCATCCGTACGGTAGACGAGGGCGCCCAACTCCGCCATACTGCCTCCATTACCTACTTTGTGCTGCATCATCCACCCCGCTCCTCCCGATAGGGATATGTCAGTGAACCATCTTATTAACACCTCAGGGTCAGGTACCCGCGTGGCAAGTTAGTGTTGTGTGGGGATCTTACTGATATCGACCTTACAGATCGACAGGAACAACTACATTCGTCATGAGGTGAGGACTTCCCCACTCACGGTCAGAAGATTCTTGACCTTGTTGTAAGCAGCGTAGCTGACCATCACCAACATCCATGAGTGATGCCATCAGTCGGTGGCAACACACACACACAAACCACACACACACACACACACACACACACACACACCTCGGTGTTATATGGCCTCTCTCCCCGACTACAACCCAACATCTGGAGTCGAATGTCAAAACCTACAGCTGGTTATTGATTTCGCAATACGTCACTTTGGACCAAAAGGATAAGCGTGAATGTCTTATAGCTTACATGGGACTTATTACATCATTACCATCAGGGAAGTCTACCATTACGTATTTATATCCCGAGAAATCTGTAAGACTTCATCCAGCTGATGTGTAAACACACACACACACACACACACACACACACACACACACACAAGTCCACCAAGCTTCTTGGTGTCTCCTTGGACTATAAACTAAGCTAGATGGAACACATCAGTACCATCATCAGATCCTCCAAGTATCGTCTTCACATTCTTCCTCGAAAACCAAGAACACTCAGCAGCTTTCATTCTCCCCGAACTCCCTCACTTGGTTTCCCACCTTTCCCTATGCAAGATCATCTTCGTTTCCATTTACATCAACTCTCCAAGAGTTCTCAACACATCGGTCTTTCTCACGTTCTTAAGCCACCACCTGGGCCTCATCTGAGAGCCATTTCAGTAAACCTCATCATTTCAACATTCTCACACACACACACACACACACACACACACACACACACACACACTAAACTTGCGTAGGTCATAAGAATCTACAGTTATTAGATGAATAAATGGAACACTCCGAGACATTTGCATCTAATGCGAAGATTCTCATATCAGTGACGCCATCCCTAAGATGATCGCGTTCAGTAGCCTCCACAGGTCCTAGGGAGTGGTGTAGAGCAGGGCCGTCTCCTGGTACCTCATTCATCACTGATCGTACAAATATCAGATGCAAGATACCGAAGGACTGGATGATAATAGCCAGTTCTTTTTGTGAATCATTCATCAAGATTTGCGTGAAGGTAATAGCAACGTCCGGATAATGTTTCAAGATGGGCGAAAAGGTTGTAAAGGAAGTGAGGTAAAGGTCGTGAAGTACAGAAGCGTAGAGAAATGGGTTCAGGGCTGGAGTTCGCGCCACATGGACGCTCCCAGAGCTCTCAAGGTCTCCGCACCACATGCCAACACAAGGGAAAACACAGTTCTGTCCTGATATCGAAAATATGATCTCTTTATCCAGTAATGGCGCCTTCTTTGCGTTGAGGGAAGATGGAATCCCAGGTGCCAACACAGAGAAGGCCAGGTGGGAGATGATAGAGCATTTACAAAAGATTAATCTATCAGTCTATTTCCTTCAGCGATCCTGAAGCTACTGTGGTTATCTGTTGGTACAGTTTCTGTACGGAACTTGATGTTCCTGAGGTTGTCTCTTTATATAGTTCTTGTTCGGTAGTTGAAGTTCCTGAACTTATCTATCAGAATAGTTCCTGTTGTGAACTTGAAGTTATTAAGGTGAACTGTCAGTGTAGTTCCTGCAGCAGGGAACTTCAGGTATGACAGCTCACTAGACCTCAGGAACTTCCACTGTGCTTGGCCAGTAGGCCAGTGTTACCGGACGCAACATATATTCCTTAGTCACCTTAACTCTGTCACTACCACGCGTCCTTCCTGAAGAGCTCTGCAACTTTCTCCTTTGGGTTGGTTGACAAATAGTTATTTAGCGTAAGCTTAGATATATATATTTATATATTCACCTGTCTCTCTCTGTCTTTTCACTCGCGTTGCGAATATAAGCATCTATTATACTTGATCGCCGTTTTTCATGTTAGCAAGGTAGCACCAAGAACAGACGAAGAAAGGCTGCATCCGTTCACATCCATTCTCTATGTCATGTGTAATGCACCGAAACCACAACCCCCTACCCACATCCAGGCCCCACAGACCTTTCCAAGGTTTAGCTCGGACGTTTCATATGCCCCGGGTCAGCCCTACTGTCACACGAACATTTTTCCGTGTATCCAAGATACATCTAAAACAAATGACGTGTAAGGCACATACAGTAGTAGTATGGAACATCTTTCTGTTGAACCTTCTCCATCTAAAATGTCTTTTTTTTTGAGAGAGAGAAAAAGCGAACCATGCAAAGTTTTGTCCTGGACATGTGGTATGATATGTTGGACCTGTAGTGTGTTGGGCTGGACTCGGGGGTCTGCTGGGCTGGACCTGTGGTATGATGGGCGGGAACTGTGGCTTGCTAAGCCTGGACCTGTTACAGAAAACTATACTAAAGTTCGTTTTCCTTCCCTCATGTTGGTCGCACTTGTTATGTGACCTTTTAGTAAGGTCAGCCCAGCACGGTGAGGAAGTGATTCATCAAACTCGCCCGACGCGTTCATGGAAAAGAACTCGCCCACATCACCAGTCACACAGAACAAGGTGAAATTAGTCTCATGAAGGAGTCATTAATCTCAGGAGCCGTCGGACCTGAGTCCTGTAGTTGTGAAGGCGAGTCCGTGACTGAGGGAGACAGCCAGTCACCTTACAAAACACACTCTGGCGGACTTCAGGTTCACAAGATTCTTAAGCCTGACCACCCGATTCTCATAGCCTCTGGCCAGGATTCTTTGCTCGGTTATACAGCAAGTCAGCCCAGAGGGAAGGTCATGCGTGGATGATGGTACCCAGGGCTCTGTCTCTTCATTATTATAGATCTCCAAACTAAAACTTTTTCCCCTGAAATGTGAATAATATATTGACGTATCTGGCAGTAGGTTGGCACTGCTGTATATTGAGCAATGATTAATTACGTTACCTGTGATATTAGGAGTGGGATTTTTAGTCTGCATGAATGATTATTCCAGTTGTCATAATGTAATATTTGGAACGGAACAGGAGGTCAGAAAATGCTCGACGGAACAGGAGGTCAGGAAGTGCTCGACGGACCAGGTCAGGAAGTGCTCGACGGAACAGGAGGTCAGGAAGTGCTCGACGGAACAGGAGGTCAGGAAATGTTCGACGGAACAGGAGGTCAGGAAATGCTCGACGGAACAGGAGGTCAGGAAGTGCTCGACGGAACAGGAGGTCAGGAAGTGCTCAACGGAACAGGAGGTCAGGAAGTGCTCAACGGAACAGGAGGTCGGGAAGTGCTCGACGGAACAGGAGGTCAGGAAATGCTCGACGGGACAGGAAGTCAGGAAGTGCTCACATTTAAATCACCCATCACGCATACCCGGTCTCTTGCATCAAAGTTGCTGACACACTCAGTTATTCTCGGAACACTTGCCTCTCGTGTTCTTCCATTTCATGGCCAGGTGCAATAAGCACTAATGATCACCCATCTCTCGCAATCCACTTTCATTTCCACCCACATAAGGTCTGTCCCTTCGATAACGGAGGTCATAGATATACATCTGTTGTCTTTCGTGTGTCTATGACAGTTTCTCGAGGTACGAGGAAGGCCCCTGGGTAGCTACAGAAGCTGTGGACGTGTGCGTGACCTTCGCCATTGTAGATACCTGGTCAGAGGAACAGAAATGGCAATCGTCATTTGAGGAAATGTTTACCGTTGTTAAATGCGAGTCTTCACAAAACTTGAAACTTGGTCTTCACGCTTACATGGAAGAGTCTGAATATAAAATGTCGCACAAAATAACAAATATGTACCGTACGGCTCCGCCATGTCGCTGGCCTCAGACTCATACCTCGAGGAAAACTCTTAAAAGAATGACGAGTTGTGAGGTCAGGCGATATCTGGCAAAAACCAAATGCTTATCGAGTGTCATACTGCCACCAGGGAAAATAATCACTGATTCTGCCTGGTGCAGCTTGACTGACTTTGTCTATAATTGATCACCTGACTGAATGTACGTTCGTGCTATATTTTTGGGACCCTCAGAGGCAATTGATGCCATTAATCATGACAGTGTTCTGTGTAACCTCGAAAACATGTAGGCATATGTGGAATATGATAAAGGTGGTTCAGTAAACAGCTTAAAAATCGAGTAGAGTTCTTTGTGCTCGAATTAATGGGATTATTCATGGAATACGACAGGGACCTACACTAGTTCCCTCACTGTTCTGAGGGTTTATTGATGATGATATCAACACATGTAAACAAGCCACACTCAGTCTCTCTGTTGTTGAGATCAACCTTAACGATTCTACCCACAGTGAACAGCACCTCGTTACTCATGTCGCCTCATAGTTGGACATGTTCCATTCCTAGCAGGTCAACAGCAGGCTGCCTCCCATGGCAAGGTCAACGGGAGGCTGCCTCTTCTGGCAAGGTCAATAGCAGGTTGTCTTTATTGGTAGGTCAATGGCAGACTGTTTCTCCTGGCAAGTCAACGGCAGGCTGGTTCTTCTAGCAGGTCAACGGCAGGCTGGTTCTCCTGGCAGGTCACCTGCAGGTTGCCTGTCAACTTTCCAAACGCATTTTCTGCAGTGTTCCACACGCCAGTGAATCCATTACCTGGTGCTGACCAAATTAGTAATACCACATTTCTTGCTCGACACGTGGATGATTCACTGAACTGGATATCGCATTCTTTTCATGCCGACAAACACACACACACACACACACACACACACACAAGGGCCTCCGTGGTGTATTGGTTAGCGTCACTGACTATGAGTCAGCAAGGGCCAGACCGGAGTCGGATCCACTTGGGTTCGAATCCTGAGCGTGGCAATCGGCCCACACTCAGCCTAGATGTTTATCCTCCCTTTGGAGTTGGTCGATAAATGGGTACCTGGCTTAGGCTAGGGTGTGTGTATGTGTGTGTTTGCATACATACATGGCTAAGAGATGGGGCAATACCAGTGTAAAACTCTCTCCCGGCAATACACAAATAGTAAACAAATAGTAGTCACACACACACACACACACACATTATACATAAACATATGTCATCAAATACACGACTGTCATCCTGCACGACCTCCCGTTACCTAAAGCAAAGCACAATACGAAGGTTCTTTCTCAAGCAGACGACCTCACCATCACATCACAACACCCCTGACGCCACAGCAACGACAACAAACACGAAGCACTACGTCACACTCCAGGTGCAATGGCTCACTCACCCGGGAAAAGAATGTCTGTATCTCCAGACAGAATTCTTCTCTCACTTGGTTTTTTTTAACCTGAGACAGACACGAATCTACCTCATGCGCGGTAT
>JAUUDZ010041540.1:0-21415 GCA_032361705.1 Panulirus versicolor | reverse complement strand
TATACTCTGAGAAAAACGCCAGAAATTAACTGTATAAACGACAGCGTTAACGGGGACAGTAGAAGATTAATGTGCAGCAGAGAGGAGTCGGTGATAGTCGTGAGCCAATCAGGCCTCCTGTTGTCTGTGTTTCTCATATAAAACTGTGTTTCCACAAACTCCTCAGTGCACCCAGGATCATTATCCCGTTATCAAGTTGAGCTTCCTTGTGGTCATGTCCTCATCCAGATAACAAAACCAATCACTACCTCCAAATTCTCTCCACTCAAATAACCTTACTTTATTTAGATGAACTCTTACCTTCCTTCTTTCAAACAAACTCCGATCAGTGGTTGCCTACCAGAGAGAGAGAGAGAGAGAGAGAGAGAGATAGAGAGAGAGAGAGAGAGAGAGAGAGAGAGAGAGAGAGAGAGAGAGAGCATGCCCGTATGTTATGACCCAAAACAAAACTCCATAAAAGTCTGTTTATTTTAACATTGCTTGATCACTTTTTTAGTCACAGGAAAAAATCGTTCCGTTGAAAGTAGAGTGGAAGTTAATGTGAGTTAATGGTCAGGTGGGTTTTTATATTTCCGCCTAATGGATTCACTAGAGAAGCAGGAAATGCACCGTAAAAGCGGCAATGATGTATTTTCATGTTTGGAAGCTTTTTAATGAAGTCGTTTTGCCTTTAATACTCTGGGATAATGTTGAAACGCTACGGTTTTAGGCTTCCAAGTCTTATTTTATTTTTCCCACGTGATATACATGAAGCTTGGAAAAATGTTGGATAGAAAATGTTTTCAGTGGCATTTCAGGCCTGGTGGAGCTTTGTGGTTAGCAGTGGAATACTGTGCATGACGTGTGTTGGTTACCACATACTAATACTGTGCCTGACGTGTGTTGGTTACCACACACTAATACTGTGCCTGATGTGTCTTGGTTACCACACGCTAGTTAGCCGTGAGGTTTGGAGTCTTTCTTGTCGTGAAAAATCTACGAATCATTACGATTTTACAAGTCACTAGTAAACTTGAGTGTAGCAAAGGCCACATTCGTTCACACTCAGTCTCTAGCTCTCGTGTGTAATGCACCGAAACCACAGCTCCCTATCCCCATCCAGGCCCCACAGACCTTGCCATGGTTTACCCCAGATGTTTCACATGTCCTGCTTCAGTCAATTGATGGCATGTCAACTCCAGTATACCACATCATTCATATTTAGTCTATCCAAGCATGTCTTTCACCTACATGCATGTTCAAGCCTGGATCACTCAAAATCTTTTTCACTCCATCCTTCCACCTCCAATCTGGTCCCTCTCTTCTCCTTGTTCCCTTGACTTCTGACACATATATCCTCTTTTTCAACCTTTTCTCACTGATTCTCTCCATATATCCAAACCATTTCAACACACCTTCTTCTGCCCTCTCAACCACCCTCTTTAGAATTATCACACATCTCTCTTACCCTTTCAATTACTTACTCGATCAAACCACCTCACACCACATATTGCTCTCAAACACTTCATTTCCAACACATCCACCCTCCTTTGTACAACCCTGTCTATAGCCCATGCCTTGGAACCTAATGACATTGTTGGAACTACTATTCCTTCAAACCTACCTATTATGGCTCTTTGAGATAATGTTCTCTCATTCCATCCACTCTTCATCACTCCTAGAACCTTCATCCCCTTCCCCACCCTATGACTCTCCTGCTTCCATGGTTCCGTTCGTTGCTAAGTCCACTCCCAGATACCTAAAACAATTCATTTCCTCCAATTTTTCTCCCTTCACCTTACATCCCAACTAACTTGTCAGTCAAACCTGCTGAACCTAATAACCTTGCTTTTATTCACATGTACTTTCAACTCTTTCCTTTCACACTCTCTTCCAAACTCAGTTACCACCTTCTGCAGTTTCTCTCTCGAATTAGCCACCAGTGCTGTATTACCAACGTACACAAATTAGCTCACTTCCCAGGCACTCTCATCCCCAACAGAATGCATACTCTACCCCTCCCCCCTCTCCACCTTTTCATTTACCTCCCAAACCACCCCATCCTTCACTGGGACCAATCACTCTCCTCTCTTCCTTCACATACACATGCCTTACACCCATGATAAAAACTTCTCACTGCTTCTGGTAGCTTACCTGCCACACCAAATATTCTGAAGTCCTTCCACAAAGCATCTCTGTCAACCCTATAATATGCCTTCTCCAGATCCATAAATGCCATGTACAAATCCATCTGTTTTTCTTAGTATGTATTTCTCAAACATATTCTTCAAAGCAAACACCTGATCCACACATCCTCTACCACTCCTAAAACCACACTGCTCCTCCTCAATCTGATGCTCTGTACATGCCTTCATCCTCTCAGTCAGTACCCTCCCATACAGTTTTCCAGGAATACTCAACACAGTTATGCTTCTCTAGTTTAAACACTCACCTTTATCCCCTTTACCTTTGTACAATAGCACTATGTATGCATTCTGCCAATCCTCAGACACTTCACCATCATCCATACATACACTGAATATCTTTACCAACCAGTCAACAACACAGGCACCCCTTTCTTGATAATTTCAACTGCCTTACAGTAAATCCACTCCCGCTGCCTTGTTGCATTTCATCTTCCACAAGTTTCACCACCTCTTCTTTCTTTGCCAAACCACTCTTCCTAACTCTCCCACTTCGCATACAACCCTAACCAAAACACACTACATCTGCCACTGTGTCATCAAACACACTCAATAACGCTTCAAAGTACTCACTCCATCTCCTCACTTCGTCACTACCTGTTATCACTTCCTCTTTTACCCCATCACTGATGTCCCCATTTGTTTTCTTGTGTTTCACTCACTATGTCTCTCCTTCCAAATCTCCTTCCAAAACATCTTTTTATTCTCCCTAAAGTGGGATGATACTCTCATCCCAACTCTCATTTCCCACTTTCTCAACCCCTTCCTTAATGATACTCTCTCATCCCAACTCTCATTTCCCACTTTCTCAACCCCTTCACCTTCCTGCTGCTTTCTCTTTTACATCCCCAATCATTTGTACTCCTTCCTTGTAAGTATCTCCCAAACACCTCTCTTTTCTCTTTCACTAGCAAATTTACTTCATCCCACCACTTACTACCCTATCTAATCTGCCCACCTCTCACATGCCACATGCATCTCTCGCACATGCCCTCACAGCTTCCCTAAATACCTCCCATTCCTCACCCTCTCCCCTCACTTCATATGCTCTCATCTTTTGCCATTCTACACTTAATCTCTCTTGGTATTTCTTAACACAAGTCACCTTTCCAAGCTTACCTACTCTCACCACTCTCTTCTCCCCAACATTGTCTCCTCTTTTTTGAAAACCTCTACAAATCTTAACCCTTGTCTCTCCAAAATAGTGATTAGACAACCCTCTAGATGCCCCTTTCAGCACATTTACATCAAAAAGTCTCTTATACTTGCCTGTCAATTAATATGTAATCTAATAATGTCCGTTGACCATCACTCCACTCACATATGCAAACTTGTGTATCTCTCTAAACCAGGTATTCCCAATCACCAGTCTTTTTTCTTTACATAACTCCCCAAGCTCCTCTTTAACACTTCCACTCATAACATTGAATATTCCATACACTACAGTTATACCCTCAACTGCCACATTACTTAGATTTTCATTTAAATCACCCATCACTAATATCTCGGGTCACTGGAAGATGAATGTGCTTTTCTTTAAACTTTAATTCATTCCCATTATCTTTTGACATCCCTTATAGAACTACTTCCATCATCACATTATTATTTAAAGCTTCCTGCCTCTGTTTAAAATCCCAACTCACATTTGCATTAGCTTCCAGCTGTTATCCACAGATGTCACTAGCAGCTTCTGTCATCCATGGAGTATCAAAGAGAGTGGATATACCTCATCTGGGATTTATGCTAAATGTACATGCACACCACTGTAGTTAGTTTTAGAAGAGATGAAAATTGTGTGGTACAGGTTGTACCTTTCTAATCCGGCAACTTCCATGGTCCGGCACATTTTGAATCTGCCACCATTAGCTTCTGAATCTGCAACCAGAGCAGTGCTGTTAGCAGCGCTGAGGCGCCAATATCTATTTATACTGCAGCTGAGATAATGAACAGTCCTGTTAATTTCTCATAATTAGTTTCTTGCTGAAAATGAAAGCCAGAAATGTTTAAAGTTTCAGAAGACTTTGAAAGGTGCTAGGAGTAAAGAATTAGACAGTGCACTTGTAAAGTGGTTTAAGCTCCGACATAATGAAGGTGTAAGCTTTCCTGGGGAGATGTTTATTGAGCAGGTCACAGTTTTTCATAGAGAAGTAAAGCTGAACTATGTGAATACATAGTAATGGTTACATAAGTTTAAGATGTGGAATTTTGGCACATAGTGTGTGTGTGGAGAAAAGCGTAGTGTTGACACGGAACTTATAGTGTAAGGTCATATTAAAAGAATCATTAAAAATTCCAATTATCTATTAAACAACCAACAGCAGTATGTACAGGGAGAGAGAGAGTGTACAAGCTGGCTGGGACTGACACAGTGCAGGCTGGCTGTCTTTACGATAACAAGAAAACAACAATAGTAATAAGAGTCAACCAAAGCCAACTACCAGCTTTGGTCGTTCGTTACGTTAACTACTCCTCACAAAGCTGCGACAAAGTTTGTGGATGAACTTGCACAATTAGTGGCAGCAGAAATCTTATCCCCCAGAACAAGGGTATAATGCTAATGAATGTGCCCTGTATTGGCATCATATGTGATGAAAAGCCCTTGCTCAAGATATTGAGGAGTCTCCATCTGAGGATACCTCTGATGTAAACTGATGTAACAATAAAAACCTTATTTGAAAGATTTAATGGTTGTATTATTTCCTATCTTAAGCTTTGTTCTAAATTTGATAACACAACAATACGTACGTGGAATGAGCTGGCAAGACTAGGGGTTGAGAATATGTTTACATAGGGGGCTCCTTTAGAGGTCTATTTCTGTTTTCTGGCATTTTCTGTGGTCCAGTAATGGCCAGGTCCTAAGGTTGCCGAGTTAAAGAGGTTCAACCTGTGTTAGTGTTGATATTTTTGGTGCACAGAAAGTTATTTGCTCATTCAATCATGTTAACAAAGTTCTTTATGGATGAATAACATGTAAACATGTTAAAAGCATGTAAAATATGTAAAAGGTACATGGTATATGGAAAGATATCTAAAAGATATGTATTAGTAGAAAATCATATATTGTGTTACATGATCAGATGCTCATTAAAAAACCATCTTTATTGAACACTTATGAAATAGATAAGGGGGATTTATGCCACCAGCATAAGCCCTGCTCCAGTGCACTCAACAGCCCCACCACACCAACATAGACAGGTAAGGGCCACATGCTTAGTGAGAGTGTATGTTGTCTTGAAATTAATTTTAACACTCGATTAAGGAGTTAGAAATATTTTCGGTTTGTGGTTGTAGCTTGATGTTGATGACCTTAATGACACTTGTAGTTGATAGGCCTAAAGCCCAAAGTACCAACTGATATTGGGGAAAGGTTAGAAATTTTGGGAGTATTTCCTCTAATAATGTAAAGTTTAGAGATTTTGCAAAGGTTGAATTTTTTTTCTTTTTTTATGCTGATGGTAATGAACCAGGGAGGGAATATTGCTCTTTCAGATTAAACTTGCCAAATAGTTGCCAAATTGAATTTTTTTATCAAGTCTTTCAAATGCCTTTTTGTTTCAAAACTCCATAGACAATTTTGAGTTTACTAACCATGAAAGCTTGATTCTCGGCTCTATACTGCTCTTGCAGTGGCTTCTAATGATGAGACATTCCTTGCAGTTATGGACTATAAACAGAGTCCACATAAGACTAATGTCCATGTATTGAATCATTTATGACTCTTCTTGTCTCTCTTGTTCATCCATGAAAATGCTCTGACTTTTATACACTCCTCCAGTTAAAGAAGCTTGTTTTATGCACTCCTCCAGTTAAGTAACTATGCTTAGGTTTTAACTGTTTTAGTTAATCAGACGTGAAATATTTGGCCAGAAAATTGATGGACGTGAACAGAGATGCCAATAGCTGACACAAATCCTGGGTAAAGGGGCTGGGGACCCACTGTCACCCAAGTGACAGGATAGATGGCAACAAATAATGATCTCGATAGAATTTATGTTTATTACTTATTCTTTGTCATTTTAGTGATAATTTTAGATTACATTTGCCTTCTGGGTTGCCAGAGGCCAGGGACTGGGGATTTTGCCCTAGTTCTCCTATCATGGTGGGCCTGGATGTGAGTGAGTTCCTAAGCACTGTATGAAAGGTTGCAATTTGCATTAGCTTATACCTTTAACAAGATTAAGAAGTTCCATCCCTTTATAAGTAATCTATTAAGCTGGACTTGATAGGAAAGGGTTATGGGTATGCTCTTAAATGATTATCTAATTCGTATTAGCCTGCAGTTGAAAAAGAAGTACAGGATGGAAGTTGGAGCTTCCATGGGAGGGCAGAATGATTATTAATTCTGCAAATTTTGGCTTCCGATTACTTCTTCTTTCCTGTTTTTAATCTAGAGGGCTGTGCACTTTAATACTCATGCATAGATGTCTCAATATATGTCCTCCATAATGCTTATGTTGTAATACACTGGACACAACATGTATCCAAAGTTTTAAATGTTTCGGAACATCCACTTTTGCATTTATAGGCATCTGTATCATCTATATTCAGCTCCACTTTTGAGTTTAAAGGCACTTGATATGGTCTAGAGTACATGCCAGACTTTTCCATGCTTGATTTAGCCATACTAACAATCAAGTTCAACAGACCTTACAGCGGTAACTTTAACGTTCTCATGTGCAATAGTACATATTTCATGTGTCTTGCAACTCAGGTGTATTTGGTGGTGCATAATGTAAGTATGATATACTCAGTATGGTGGGGGACTGATTTATAGAAAAGTAAGTAAAGATAGAGAGTATGTTAACCAGAAAATAAGCAAATAGCAGTCAGATGCATGAAAAGGATGGTGATACCTATACTGTAGTTATACTTTTGTGAAACTGTTTCTGATCATACATTTTATGTATGGGTATATTTTTGTAAATGATTGCTCTATGATGATATATACAGTAAATATGATACCAACATCACCTTTTTAAGGTAAGTTTGTTGATTACCGTTATAAATGTTTGTTGTGGCAATCAATAAACTTACCTCTTAATGGTGATGTTGATATAAGTTTACTCTTTGGTGTATATAATAATGTAGAACAATGGTTTACAAACTAATGCAAGCAAAAGACTATGTATGTCCAAAATCAGCTTCACAAACTTAAATCATCATACTTACAAGCTAGCAGCTGTGGGCAATTTAACAGACTTAATTGATGTTGATGTAAGATTTACAGTTTAGTATATAGAGTATTATAGAGCAATCATTTATGAACAAATGCATAAAGATAACATAAGACCAAAGTCAGTATCACAATTTTGTAATCATAGATATTTATGCATAGCTCACTGCTATCTGTTAGGGCCATGCTCACCTTGAGTGTGTCAAGAGGGCTCATCCTTGTGTTTGCACATATCTGTATCTATACATGGCAAGAACTTTTGAACCAAAAAGATGTTTTAAGAGATCAAGTAGGATAGGAAAAATGCTTTATGAACAATACTAAGAAAATATTTTGAATAATCCTTATGAAGGATTTGCAGAACAGTTTTCTTCAAGGCCCTTTATAGGGATTCAATTAAGTTTAAGGTTCTGTTACTCCAAAAAGAAGCACTGAGGGGGGAAAAGGCATAATTTTGAAGCATTTTCTTCTGGCTAATCACTCTAGGGCCACCACTTTTAACAGATTTACATCATAGCTATTCAGCTACAGCCAAGAGTTGCAATTAAGAATTTTCAGCTTTGGAAGTTTGATATATGTGCCTTGTGTTGAGATGGGGTTTGAAACAGTCATGGAAAAAACATTTTTACAATTTCATGGAAGTGAAACCAATTTATGACCTACCTTTTATATCCCATTGACTGGGGTTTCTCTAAGTATTCAGTATGTCCTTGGTGTGGCTGTTTTCAATAAACATATTTTTTCACAACCTCTCAGTGCCTCAGGCAAGCCTTATCATGAAAGTTCTTTCATATGTGGAAGACCTTACAATCATGTCACAAAACCTCGTCACCAGAGTAACATCAAACATGAAGCATTATGCTACACTTCTGAAACATTGGCTCACCCAAAACAGAATGTCTGCATCTCCACAAATTTCTTCAATTACATTTTTAACCCTAGATTGACACAATCCCAGCTCACACCCTCCACTCACATTAAATGGACATACACTCTCACTGAACAAAACACCAACCATTCTAGTCATTACATATGACACAACATTAACTCCCATCATTAACATAAGCACAAAAGCAATATACAATCTAATTGGCATGAGATTTGGACAAGAAAAAGAATCCTTCAACATCTACTCCATATAAAACTACCTCACTGCCTGCTCTACCAATCTCTCAAATGTTTCTTGCTGAAAATAAAACTGATTTCATTCAAGAATAAATCCGTTTTAGTACAAGTCCTGGAAGAATTTTCCTTTATGGAACACCATGCTTAATGTCCAGTCAAGGCTCCAAAACTTTTCTTGGTTTTCCTTAAAGTTACTTAGAACATTTGTTTGTTCTTGATGGTTCCTTTAAACCTTTAGCTGTAGGATACATACAGAGTTGCATCAGGAAATTGGTTCTCCTTTGGGCAATCGTGGTTGTCCACTAGTTGATTTCCATTTTCTTTCTTTGGTTTGAATTAGGAAAAGGATTCTTTGGCATTTTACATATACCTTTTGGTTATACCTTAGGTCTGGTTAACCTTCCATATGTGACTTTGAGTAAGCCACCATCAGAAGAGCATGGTCCAGAAAAGGGATCAGTTGTCATTAGGAGTAGATCTTTTATTTTTTCTGAGTTATCTCCTTCATATGGGTATGTTCTCAGTTTTCAGTAAGGTTCTTTCTATAGGAGGGAAATGAAAGTTTTGAAAATGAAAAACATTTCACTAATGTAGGCAGACTCCTATGAGACTCCATTCATTTACCATTTCCTTTCTTCCCCTATTTCCTTTTTGAGAAAAAATTATTGGCTCTAGAGTGCAACAGGCTCAAGGTAAAGTAACAAACAATAAGTGAATGAATATGGGTGAGAGAATACTACTAGGCCTTACCTTACCTCACCTCATCGCCATAGGTCTTTGAGCTTAGGTGGGTTGCTGTATGGCTAGTGAGTTGTATGAATGAGTATCTGCTGTTCTCATGTTTTATGATACCTCTACTCCTCATTTTTGGTGGTAAAGCAGTTTTAACCTTAATCCTCTACTGAGTAAGTCCCTTAGATACTCAAAGGGATCAGCTTGAGGTAGGGAAATGGTTTTTCAGTCCTCAGAACTTATATGATTTATGCCAAGTGTGTACACATTTAATGGGAAACTTTCAATATTAGCAGCAAAACACTGTAGTAGGCTGTTACTCCCACTTCCTTCTGCAACCTAAGCTTTTGCCAGTATTCTTGAGGATCCCATAAAGGAAACACTTGATTCTCAGTGCCTTATAAATGCTAGTCAGTACATTGTTAGACTATAAGTACCTTATCTTTAGATACATTAATTGCATAAACTGCTTACTTACAAGATGTTCAAGAGAATTTCATATTGTTTTCTTTAAGGATGCTTATCTTGTAAATAGTCATTGTTCTATGCATTTTTTATTTTTAGGGAGATTAAAGCTTTATTTTAATCCAGGCTTTCAGGTGTTTGATTTCAACATTATACAAATTAAAGTATATGGAGATCCCAGGCATTTTTAGTATAGTGTTTGGGCACAAAGAATGCAGAAGGGGAAATGGGGAGGACAGCATGGATATTTAACCATAGCTGGGTCATAAACCTCAAAAAGAAAATAGAATGTGAAGGTCTTGCCTAACTTTAATGTAGAATTAGGGTGCTGCTTGCCCAAGGATGGTAAAAAAGAGGGTTGTACTGCTGTAGTAACTAAACAAGAAAGATTCAAATACTCAGCAAAAACCTACATTCACATATGCAGTCTCACAAAAGTTTCTGCTGTAAGATCCCAGTAATTTTCAGAAGCATTTAACAATAAACATATGATTATTAGCACAATACCACATAAATATTTGCCAGCTTTGCAATGTGATCAAAGCACAAAGACTTATATCATGCAGAAACTTTTCAGATTTCAGTGGGATATTAAAATAGACATTTGACTGCTAGTGCTATGTAGATGCTAGCAATACATTTTCAGAGCATATGTATATTATATTCTTGCAAACTGTTTTTGTAAACCAGAAACTAGCTTTCAGACAAAGTTCTCTGGTGTCTGGTTTAGAGGTGTTAGTTACTATATTCTGCCTGCATGAGGTTGCACTGAGTGGAAAGTCACCTTACCTTTGTTGAGGTTGTATCATCATCAAAGAACATCTTTCTCAAAAGTACACCATCATTTCCCTGCTACTGATTGTGCCACAACTTTGAAGCTGCAGGAGCCCTGCAAAAGTGATCCTGGGTTTATATAATTCAATTAGTTAATGAAATTCATTGTAGACAATGTGCAAACTTTGTTAATATTCATTATGTTCTGTTTATCATTTATATACAGCAATAACTTTTTTCACCCCGCCTGTGGAGTGTTTGTTTCAATCTATTACAGAAACCTTTTGAAATATTCATGATTATCAATAATGGAATAGAAAAATAACTTTAAAAGTATGTTACTTCTATTGCTGTCCTTCAAACAGCTGGGGATACATATTCTGGGTCCAGTAATGCATGTTACATGATACACTTTCCCCATCATAATTCATACTTAAACACAGAATAATGAAGTTGCATCCAAAGCATTTTTGATGTTATATATAGCCACTAGATTTTGACAGTGACTTTTATGAATAAACATGGGGAAAAATACATTTGGCTTTATTATCTCTGTAGCTAATTTATTCTTATTTCTAAAAATGCTCTGGATATGGATATTTTATACCTAATTTTTACCTTCCCCTTCAAAGTTTCCCTGTGTATTTTCAGCAGTCTCAGTCAAAGGTAAAATTGCTCACCTCTTCATTTACAAAGGTTTAGGTAAAGATATGTTCTTTACATTACTTATGATGTCTGTATAATGTGTTTTGCACTATAAAGTACTGTACTATCAGCACCCAAGTGTCAGTATCTGTTAGACTCTCTACTGTGGTTCTTTTAACTGTTGTGTATCATATATAGGTGTTTTTTAATACTTTGTAATGTAAGGCATCCAAATTAACCGTATTAACTTAGGGACATGAATGTAAGTAATACTCTAAAAGCTACCGGATATTGTTATCCTTAAGAAATTTCTTTTAAGAAATGAATGGGGATGTTAATGATAGCATTTAGTTACAGCTTATAATTCACCCTTGAAACGCTGTTGGTGTAAATTGATACTGCGATTCTTAGTAGCTGAAGTTGTCTCTCTTTCAGACGAACATCGAGAACCATGCATGTCATCTATGAAGAGCCTGTGGGAGCGTGTGGGATGTACCAGACCCCATGACCCACGCCCAGACTACATGCCTGTTATAGTGTGACATGAGCTGTAACCAGGCTTGTGACACCTGTTATTTGGAGCCTCCCTTCTTTGTTGGACCTGATGAGAGGTGGCAACCTTAATCAGAAGAGATGGCCTTCTTGAACTGTTTTATGGTGAACCCAGTCAGTAGTATACTGATGGTGATATGGTCATTATAAGGAAAAATTATATTTATTAGAAATGGTCTTTTGAAAAGCAAATTTGACCAACAAGGGCTGTAAACTGAAGTAATATGAAAAACATGACATGAATACACTCTTAAGAAAGTATTAGATTAAAATAGCACTCTGTTAAAAGGAAATTTAGAATTTGACTAACCTCACTACATTGTTTGGAAAGTATTCACTTAAACCTCTTATGGTACTTGTTAGGTACAGTTTATTGGAAGGATTCATTTACCATCAAAGATAGTGGTTGAGCCCTTGGAACATGTGTCTGTGTGTGTTCATAGGAAAGGTAAAGAGAGATTTCTGTTTGATAAAGAACAATGGCCTTACTCTGTAAGACTAGCTTATTGACAGCTTTTATTAGGAAGTATGTAAACCAAAATTTGAAGATTCAGTTTAAGAAATATCAAGATGAAACCAATAATTGCAGTGATGATTTTTGCCTGATTGACCACTTTTTTATGTTATGAGTAGATTCTAGTTAATTATGTTTATATAGGGTGAATAATATCAATTTACTTGAGATGAAGGGATTTCTGAAAGTAAATATAAGAAATGTATGAAGCTGAGCTGGTGTAAAGAACTGAATATGATTAATGAGTGCAAAAAGTATTAAAGACAGTTCAGAATTGGCTGTTGAAATAAAGTTTTGAGATATGATTACTGTAAAATTTATATGTATATATATATATATATATATATATACAATAAAACCTCTGTCATTCATAATTCGAGACAACGAAATGTTCAGACCATTGTATTTTTTTCAGTTTTGGTTGGCAACCTTCCAATATCAAACACCTCAAAAAATAAAAAAAGATGCATAAAAATATTTCAAATCATGCACATACCATGCTGCAGAAATTAGTCTAATCACCACCTAGTGTTTTGTGGCACTGGTGATTATTTACCAACTCCCATGTGCATCCTGGCATGTTGTATACTGGTCTTGCACCTTTGTGGTTTGTGCACCCTTGACTAATATCGATGACAATAGCCCCTTTCAAGCAACCCAGCAATTGCAAAGTCTTCTGTGTCTCACACAAAGTGCAAGAGTAATGTCTTCAGCCTTGAAAGGAAGTTGGAGTTGTACAAGAGGCTAACTAAGGGCCAGTTCAAGTCAGCACTTATGAAGAACTTCACAATCGGCATAACAACTGTTTATGACATCATCAAGCAACAAAAGATCTTGTTATTTAGTAGTGTTTATTTATGTATATTAGTACCTTCCTTATACAAAATATACACAAATAGGTAAAATAGTTTAAGATGTGTGTGCTGTAGAAAAAGCACCTGAACTTCTGTGACGGTTGGCAGATGGAGTAAGCGTGGGTTGTGAATGGAGTACACCATATTCCCACCTGCAGATTAGCCTCACTGTTACCACTGTTGTGTGCAGATCTATGTGTGAGTTGAGTATACCTGCTAATGTGATTTTCCTACAACCTGCTGTGTTTGTATTTGTAAATATGGCATCCAAACATCTAGCAACATCTCTAACCTAGAACCAGCAATTAAAGAGGAGAGAACCTCTCTGACCTTAGAAAACAAGCTAGAAATCTCACAATGCAGTGATATTGGCGAGGGAGTGTGAGTGCAGCAGAAAGTGTGCCAAAACTTCAGTAAGGGATGGAGGGTGAAGTTAGCGTTACTTATGGATGGACCATGTCATGTTTCCACCAGTGGGTCACTCTCCCAGTCTCCACGGTTATGAGCAGATCTGTGGTACATTTCCTGCAACCCACAGTGTTTGTGTTTATTGATATGGCATCCAGACATCCAGCAACATCTCTACCCCAGAACCAGCAGTTAAACGGACTCTCACCTTAGAAATGAAGCTAGAAATCTTACAGTCTGCTGATGCCTGTGAGGGAGCATCAGCATTTGAATGTGCTTACAACCTGGGTGAATCTACAGTCTGCAATATAAAAAGGAAATTGAAAGTGCTATGGTCCACTCTGCTTCACTGTTTGCCAAAGTAACCACTCATGGAGAAGATGGAAGAAATGCTCTAATTGTACCTAAAGCATTAGATGAAGAAGAAAGATAACCTTAGTAATCTTCAGCTCAGGTCTAAAGCTCTGAAGATTTGTGAGTGTTTATGGAAAGAAGGCAGTGTAGTTGGGCCACAGCTATTTGAAGCAAGTAAAGGTTTGTTAGGTAAATTCATTCAGCATCAAAAGCTACATAATGCAGGCAAATCACTTTGGCAGGTGTACCTAAATTGCACAAGTAGCATAGATCTGCACACAATAGTGGTAACTGCGAAACAGACCCACTTGCAGGAACAAGTTTCACTCCACCTGGACCCACAACTACTCCACCTGCAAACCTCACAAAAGTTCTAGTGCACTTTCTACCACACACACCCACAAATTAGCAAAACTTGACCACATTAGGAATTGGTAGAAGTAAGTTCGTCACAACAGCAAAAGCACATTTAGTGATCCTGCATAAAATGAGGACTGGTACTTAAAAAATTTTACCAATTTGTAATTATTTTACATAGAGGACATATTGATATATGTAAGCAGATAAGCACTACTAAATGCATGCATTGATCATCTGCTGCTTGGTGGTCATAAAAGCTGTCTTGCTGATGTTTAAGTCCCTCACAAGTGCTGCCCTGAGCTAGCCCTTAGTCAGCCACTTGCACAACACCATCTTTTTTTCAAGGCTTTCAGTTTCTCTTTTTCTTTTATATAAGATGTAGATGATTTCAAGGAGTTGTCATGTAATTGCTGATGATGCTTGAAAGGGTTCATTGGGCTCAATAATTATACAGTGTGCACAAAATACACAGTTGTTCAGGACTTGCACATAACTGTGCCACAAAGCAAATGGGAGATGGTAAACTATCAACAATGCCTCAAAAAACTGGGTGGTGAAAACATTGATAGTTGTGGCATGTGATTTGAAAAATTTCTACATAATTTTCTAATTTTTTGCAGCATAGTGCAATACTATGATGAACCCATTTCTGTTTAAGATTAATAGATCATGATACAGACCTGCCTTTTCTCATTGTCTCCAATTTCTAATTGAAATGCTTTGTAAATTTGCAATTCCTGCATCACTGTTAGTTTACAAATGTAGCCAAAGAAAAATCCCAAAATGGAAACTGGAAAGATATGATGATATTTCAACCCACGTAGGATAATTTTGGAGTCACCCTTATGAGTTGGAAAAGTTATTATTGGATTTATCTAATTATTTTGGTAAATCCATGGATAATCAAAAGTACATACATTAAGACCATGAATGATCAAGGGTAGAAAGTGTGTAATTACCTGTTTGAACATCTTGAGGAATGAGCTTTGCACTCATGGAGACCTGTCTCTTGTACTTTTTGTACCATCAAGAAAAGTTTTAAATCTTTGCAAGTTTCCAGCATTTACAGTCTCCTTGTTTAGACTGTTCCAATCAAACATTACCCTTACTCTAAACCAGTATTTCAAAACATCCTTCTGAATTGTCATCTTTCTCAGCTCCTGGTCATGGTCTCTAATAACTCAAGTACTGCACCGCATTATGAATTTTAATTGTCAACAATATTCAGTTAATTCAGAAACTTAAAGGCTGTTCCAATCAAACATTACCCTTACTCTAAACCAGTATTTCAAAACATCCTTCTGAATCGTCATCTTTCTCAGCTCCTGGTCATGGTCTCTGATAACTCAAGTACTGCACCGCATGATGAATTTTAATTGTCAACAATATTCAGCAAATTCAGAAACTTAAAGGCTGTTATCAGGTCACCCCTCTCTCTCCTCTTCTTTAAGGTGGATAGTTGTGTTGCATTCAACTTTTCATTGTAGTTCAGCCCTCTGAATTCTGGTACCATCTTGGTTGCTCTTCTCTAGACCATCTCAGTCATATCTTTGTGTGTATTTAGATGAAGTGACCAGACCTGACAGGCATATCCAATTTCAGTCTCATGTGAGTTGTGAATAGCTTACTAAACATTTCTTTATCCATGTAACTGAATGCAATTTTAACATTTGCCAATGACAGCTGACCTCTTTCACAGTTCTGATCTAAAGCTCTGATGAGTAGTTAGGCACTGTGTCTACACCAACGTCTCTTTTGTGCATCAGTTCTTGTAGCTTATTTATTACTAAGTAGTTCAGTTTTTATACTGGAGCCTATATGCATGTGATTACAATCTGTATGTTAAGCAAAGCAAATAGAATTTTTCACTTGTGTTGTTCCATCTCTTCACCTTGTGTAAAACTGTTATATCTTTTACTCTTATATGTGTATACACATACACTGGCATAGGCTAGAGTGTATGTGTCAGTGTGCAAATACATTTGAGTAAAATAAAAAGATATGTTACTGGGCAATACAAGTTTAAAACTCTCTGTAACACTGTAACAGACAAATAGTAATCATACTCTACCCACCATTCACCTGAAATAAGCTCCAGGCATTGAATAGGGTCAATGTGCTGACAGTGGATTGAACCAGGGCATATGAAGCATCCAGGATAAACCATGGAAAGGTCTGTCAGATCTGGTAGTGGAGAGGAAGATGTGGTTTCGGTACAGTACACATGAAAGCTAGAGAATGGATGCAAGCGGATGTGGCCTTTCTTCATCTGTTCCTGGTGCTACCTCACTAATTCAGGATATGACGATCAAGTATGAAGAATAGACATATATGTATATTTTTTTTTGTTCTCTGTGGTCAGTTAGTTATTTCAGCCACAAAGTAACCAGATATTACATATTATGAAAGGAATGTTTTATCTTAGTAGATCATCCTAATTGTTGTTACATTTTACTATGGTTAAAAACATAACTTAAGTAGTCTTACACTGCATGGCCTTTTGATAAGATCGAGGGCTTTAGCTTCTTATTTCATGAAAATCAACAACCTGAGTTTACTTAAATGTAGAAAATACATCCCTTGAAAAATCTTAGTGTTACATGCATTTTTCAATAATTGTTTAAAGTTTGTCACTTGTGATGTCATTTATTCCTTTTTATGGCAAAGGCAAATTTATATTTACTCTTTCATGAATCTATATGTAGCCTTTGAATATAATTACTGTATTGTAGCAATTAAGCTAACATTGATATTTGCTGGTGGCACATTGTGCAACTTTCTCTGTTGCTGATTGTTTACTCTGTGGCTAACTTGCTGATTAAGCATTGATTATGTCACACTTTTGGTTTGCTTTAGTTAATCATTGATACATGTTGCAGGTAACAGTTTGACTAGAAAATAGGTGATTTGATGTATCATAAATTTATTCAGAGTTATTAACCAGATGTATGTAGACTTAAGATTGTTATACGGTGGTTTAATGACAATAGGAACATGATCAAAAATACCTCATCATACAGCCACTAGAACTTAATATTGATGCTATTAATGTCAGGAATGAGTTAAATGTGGCAAGACTTTAGAAAGTCAAGAATTATAAGACAAAAGAACTCATGGAGAAAATGAAGTGTAAGGAGAAGCATCAGTCATAAAAGAAATAGGACACTAACATTTTATGACAAAATGAAGAGAATTCAAACCAAGCATGATTAGCCAAAGTTAATTTCAGGACATTTTAAGAGACCTACCACCCATGTGAAAGATTAATAGCTCACTAACTGTAAGAGACACAAGTGACTTTATTAGGTGAAATATATCCTGAAAGACACTGAACAGTGTAAAAACACAGAAAACTTATAGGATGTATAAGTGAATGAGAAATGAGGGATGAAGTGATTGAATGAAACATAAGGGATCTATTGACTGCATTAGACAAAGATATATCTTTACTGTTGTGAGTCACTTGGAATTTATGGACTGGTATACATGGAGGTGTTACATTTTCTTAGTAATGCAAGTGACATTTAGGTTGACCATATCCTGAAAGACTTTTTGATTGTCTGTATGATGTGACACTGAAAGACATGGAATTTTTCAACATGAAAAGTTTATAAACTGTGTTATTCATGAAGGTGTCATGGTCTTTATGATGACATTAGGGTATGGGTCATGAGGGACTAATGGATTGAATGAGAAATGAGGGACTTAAAAGCCATACAACAGGTTAAAATCATTTTGAAGCATAAATGATTCAGTAGTATAAGGCTTGATGATCTATTAGAGTTTCATTTGCTGTTAATTTTTAGGACAGAAAGTCAACTAAGTGTTGATTCTGTGTACTGTTGGATGATATGCAGGCTACTTTCACACACTTCGGGTTAAGCACAAGTTACAGATCACTGTGTTACATACATTACTTGTTCCATCTTTTGAGGAGTGACGTATCTCTGGTCTTACTATATCTTTTTCATATAAGGTATTTACCGTGAGATTAACCTAATTACTGTTATTTTTGTATCTCATATAAATTCTGAAGGTTTTGTGTTATATCATTTCAAAGTGTCATAACTAGTCACAAGTACCGCAGCACTAAATTTGGATAACTTTATATTCTGTAAGTGAACTAGAGACTCACATGGTAATACACTATTCTTAGTATTTCTTTAATGAATTGCTATTCTATGTACTTACATGAATCACCCTGTGCCTGCAGGGTAGCAAAGTATCTTGCATGGTAACACAGTTCTGTGTAGAATAACAAAATCTTATAGGAGATACTTACTGTTAAACCCACATGCAGTACTCTTTGTTTTAGCATTCTAGTTGTGTGAAACTCAAACACAGTACTCTATTTCAAGATCCTAGTATTTCATATGATTGAATTAACATCTCAGTTGGATATGTTTTTGCATTACTTTGACTCTATATCACAATTGAGCAACTTAATTCTTAGTTATTAACCATCTCACTTGAGCATCATAGCTTCTTCCATAAGAAATTTAGCATTTCTGTTAGGCATCTTAATATTTCATCTGAGTAACTTGCTATCACACTTCTGGGAACATAGTGCCTCTGCGTGGTCATCTAAAGCATCTCAAGCAAGTGTCGTGATATCTTATCAAGCTACTTAGGGTCTCACTCATTTCTTTTCCCTTTTGATTGGCTTATTATTTGACATTTCGACATCTTAATGTACTCCAAATATAACAACATATTTTACTTGGTATCTCACTTTGGTTATATATCTCGTTTGGCTCCTTTTATTTCCTTCCAAGAAAGATAATTTAAGTAATGTGAAAGTAATATGGTCCAAGGGCTAAAATATAGGTGATAGTAATAGGTTACATTTTACAAAGATGGAATGTAATAATATTAGCCACATTTTCCATGGTTAGTATCTTAGGACTATATATTTTCTCATGTTTTTATACCTTATCAAATTATTTGGACTGAAAAGTGTCATATACTTTTCTTGCCTATGCAATCTGTCCTGCCAGTATGGTACATTCCATGGGAAAATACAGGTCAGGAGCCTTGCAACCCTCATGATTCCAGCAAGTGAGGTGGCACCAGCCTTCACTCTTTTTTGTGAATGACCCTTGAGTGATTGTGGTTTCTTACTCATTAACTGGGCACTGTCTTTCAGCTGATTAGAGCTTGCAGTTCTGAGAGATTGCATCCAATCAAGATGCATTGTGTGCTACTACTGTTATTAGCAGCATTGTTCATGAATTGGTATCTTTTTCTTTTGTTTTATTTATAATAATTTTTGATGTACACTGTATATTATAGATACATTACCTTCCTGCTCCAGTAGTCCCTTCTGTCCTTATAAGGTTCCTACAGCACTTGGGAAGTTACCCAGATCCACTGGTTGGAACTAAAAGTCATAAAATGTTATGATGCTATGTGTGCATCTATGTGCCGAAGGTTCAGGGCAGGGGAGTAGCAAGTGCTCAGTCGCTTCTTTATGATAGAAGCATTGTGAGCATGAGGGGTCTTGGGATATCTTGAAATGATGTTTGTAGGTTGTAATGATAGATGATGTCCAGAGTGTAAGCAGAGGAGTGTGACTCTTATTTGTGTAGGGATTGTTGTTTCTGATGGGTTGGAGTTGAGACTGAGTTGGGAGGTCAGTATTTTAGTACTTGTCAAGTTATTTCAGCTTATATGTGTTTTGTCATTGTTATATATGTTGGAGTTGGTGGGAGGATCTGTGAGAAGAGGTTACTGAAGTGTGAGGCAGAGGTAAGCTTTTTATTTCTATTTTGAGTCGGTCAGTTTTAGAGTGGTTTAAGTGGGAAGAGTCCAGTGCTGTTGCATAGATATGCATACTCAGTTGGGACTGTATTGGGAGGATCTTTGTTTCACTGTGAAGGTATTGAGTGTCATAGATTGATAGACAGCCATTGATTGTTCTGAGTGCACACTTTTGTGTGGTTTGCAGCTTTCTTATATCTGCTTTTGAGAGAGTGAAAGACCAAGCAGGTGAGGCATATTTTAAAGTGGAGCAGATGAATTGTATATATTGGATGTTGAGGGATATACATATTTGTGTATTTATTTATTATACTTGATTGTCATTTCCTGCATCAGCAAGTATACATATATCAATATATACATTCATATACATACACAACAATATACATACATACACATGAACACATTCATACTTGCTTGCCTTAATTCATTCCCAATGCCACCCTGCCTCACAGGAAACAGCATCGCCACCAACTGCATCAGCAAGGTAGTGCCAGAAAAACAGACAAAAAAAAAAAAAGCCACATTAGTTTGTACATAGTCTCTAGCTCTCATGTATAATGCCTCAAAACCACAGCTCCCTATCCCACATCCAGGTCCCACAAACCTCTCCATGGTTTACCCCAGACGTTTCACATTCCCTGGTTCATTCCATTGATAGCACATCGACCCCAGAATACCACATTGTTCCAATTCTCACTATTCTTTGCAAATCTCTCACCTTCCTGCATGTTCAGGGTCCTATGGCTCAAAATCTTTTTCTCTCCATTTTATCCATTCAAACTTACATCCCAACTAACTTGTCCCTCTATCCTGTTTGAGGGGCAAAGGTTCTGGGAGCAATGAAGAATGTGTGAAAGGAGAGAACGTTATCTCAGAGAGCAAAAATGGGTAAGGTTGAAGGAATACTAGTTCCATCAGTATTATATGGTTGCGAGGTATGGGTTATGGATAGGGTTGTACATAGGAGGGTGGATGTGTTGGAACTGAAATGTTTAAGGACAATATGTGTTGTGAGGTGGTTTGATCGGGTAGGTAATGAAAGGGTTAGAGAGATGCGTGGAAATAAAAAGCATGGTTGAGAGAGCTGAAGAGGGTGTGTTGAAATAGGTGGGTTGATCCATTGGCCTTTGATACTTTGATAACTGGCAAATCTTATACCTGAAATAATATTACCATGATATAATGAATGACTGGGCCACCTCAAGGAATTAAGAAATTGAGGTAATGCCTTGCATGGCCAAAAGTTCTCCCATTATATGAAGGTTAAGTAAGAGTAAGTGAGCTTGGAAAGGAGACTTGTGTGAGGAAGTACCAGGAGAGATTGAGTGCAAAATAGAAGAAGGTGAGAGCAAATGATGTAATGGGAGTGAGGGAGGAATGGGATGTATTTAGGGAAGCAGTGATGGCTTGCTCAAAAGATGCTTGTGGCATGAGACAGGTGGGAGGTGGGCAGATTAGAAAGGGTAGTGAGTGGTGGGATGAAGAAGTAAGATTGTTAGTGAAAGAGAAGAGA